>AWOL01S0097456.1:89330-112231 GCA_000715115.1 Nicotiana otophora
CCCCCCCCCCCCCATCACCACAACCACAAGCGGAGCAACACCAGATTTTTCCCAATAAAGGGTATGCAAGTGTCATAGTCCCCCTCGCATTAGGGCGGACAACTTCCAAATTACCAATGTGATGCTCACTTTGCTCGAGCAACGAGGTTATTTCATCGAGGCACCGACTCAAAATGATTACAAGCATTTGAATGGTTTTGTGGATATGTTAGAGAATCAAACAAACAAATATTTTGAAAGATGCATAGCGGTTAAGGATATTTCTGTCACGACCCAGCCTAGGGCCACGATGGATTACCGACACTAATTTCCGATCATCACTAAACCTACTGATATTCCACTAATCATGAAAATAAACTGATAAACTGAACAATCATATAAGAACTGTACAATCTGGAAAGATGACAAGACTAACACAAAATGACATATAAAAACATATTAACTGCACAGGTGCATATCTACAGGCCTCTAGGAGTGCTAAACTTAACAAGTACTGGACTGGAGAGGGCCCCGCTATACCCAAACTAGCTGACTGTATACATACCAAAGATAAGTAACTCCGGGAGTAAGTGAAGTGACTCCAATAGTTGGTGGATAGCCTACTGATGTGGCTCAAGCGCTGATCTATCTGTACCTGCGCGACATGAAACACAACGCCTCAGAAGGGACCTGAGTACGATATGTACAAAGTATGTAGGGTGGAAAGCATATACTAAAGTATGACTGTAAGTGAAAATCTGGATATAAGCTATAAGCTAAACAAGAGTTTGATATAGCAACTGATCTGGAACTAAACCGGAGTTTAAGCTGAAACTGTGCTGAAACTGAGCTACTATTTGAATTGGTACCTGTCTGGAATTATGGGCTATATCCCCCAATCAGGTAAGTGTACATCTGAACTAGCCTCATGTATAATCATGCAATGAAAACTGTAGCTATATACGCGTATATAACATGCATGCTAGTGTTATGGGCTATATCCCCCAGCAGGTAAATATATAATCAATAGGTCTCATTTGCGTTATGGGCTATCTTCCCCTAGCATATAATAAATAGGCCTCGCTGGAATTATGAGCTATATCTCCCCATCATAATCAATGTAATCATGTATGAGGCATAACATATGTGGAAACATCATATGGATTGAAGAGATCATGAAAGAAACTATAAATGGAATCACAAATGTAATCTGACGCTCGTCGTCCATAAGTTGGGAGAAGGAGTATATCCCCATTTTAGGTAGAAAATGCGTATGTACATGAGATACTAAGGCTAATTTAACTCATTAGGATCCCAATAGAATCAATTAAGAACCAAGGAACTTAAAATTTGTCCAACTCTTCGAATTTTCATACATTTCGGCAGAGTTTCCCCTAAACCCGGATGATCCCCCCCAAAATATAGAAAGCACAACAATATACACGGTAATGGATACCCATCCAAGATGATAACTTCAAACTAAAGGAGATCCATTTATCCACAATAGGGTCAAACGATCGACAAAACAAAATTATGAATGTAATGTCGACTCACATTGCCTACCTTATGACATGAAAGTCTAAATATAATTTAGGAATAATCTAAGAATCAACATAGGACAATTAAGCTTATATAATCTTAAATGAATCTATTAAGATCATATGGGGTTTAGGTATACATAAAAACATCAAAGGAACGAAACAAACAGAAGTCCGGATGGCATATGCCAAATGGGCGATTCGCCCTTTTTGTTTTTGTTGTGTTTTGAAGTTCCAAAATAAACTAGTTCTTCCATACTTCACATATGGAATTGAATACTATACTAGGATATAATACTTTCTGAAATTTCCCTTTAACAACTCTTAAAAGATGAAGAAGAAAGGCTAGAACATAGCTAAACCAAATCATGTCGAAAACGAACCGAAAACCCTACATACCTCTTGTGTTCTTGCTTCCAAACCTTGTTCCTTTTGATCCACACCCTTTCTTATGATTGTATAGATAAAACACAGAGGTTCCAATCTTGCTTATCCACGAAGATCTTTCAAAAACCGGAGTTATAATGAGAAAGGAGGATGGCAAAGTCTTACCTATGTCGTAAGGATTGCGTTGATGTGTTCGCTTCTTGATTTTGAGTTGCGGATGATGGACTTGCTTCAACATCCTAAGGAAATTCTTGGAGAGCTATGGAAGCTCTGCTTGTGCGTGAAGTTTTTGGAAAATGAGGAAAAAGAAGACTAAGTATTCTATTTATAGTAAGGTTGAAAAGACAACCACATGTGTGCTCCACCGGCCCTTCTTCTGACACTCATATATCTTTATCTGGACGTTGTATGAAACAACAGTAAAGATCGTTGGAAACTACATTCCAAGACCTTCATTTTGGTATATAATATGTGTCCAAAATACCTCATATAGCACACTATATTATTTTCTCAAAAAGCTTCATTACAAGGCAAATCCTTTGTCGGGTTTTCCGCAACTTAAATCCAATTGTTTCCAAACTTTATATTCTATATCCAAACATCATATATAGTTTCTGACTTTAAACTCATTTAAATCATAGTTAGCAAGTCATTTACATAATATATGACATCACAGAAGTATGAGGTGCAACAATATCCCCCATTAAGAATATTCGTCCTCAAATGTTGACTGAGGTATACAGAAGCATTAAGCAAAGATCCGTTACATAACTGGAGTAGTGAAGAGATGCGGATATCTGGATCTCATATCCTTCTCAGCTTCCCAATTCATTTCTTCCATATTATTGCTCCGCCATAACCCTTTCACTAAAGGAATATCTTTCGTCCTCAACCGACGAACCTGCCGATCAAAAATGGCAACAGGTACCTCCTCATAAGTCAACTGCTCGGTGATTTGTACATCATAAAGTGGTACAACTCTGGAAGGATCTCCAACAAACTTCTGAAGCATGGAGATATGAAAAACTAGATGCACCTCGTGAAGGTCTGGTGGAAGGTCCAACTCGTATGCTACATGACCAACTCGTATGATTATCTGGTATGGACCTATATACCTAGGGCTAATATTTCCCTTATTTTCAAACCTCATAATGCCTTTCATAGGTGATACCTTCAGGAATACCCAATTGCCAACCTGGAACTTTAGATCTCAGCGTCGGTTGTCTACATATGATGTTTGTCGACTCTGGGCTGCTAGCAATCTCTCCCTGATCAGCTTAACCTTATCCACTGCCCGTTGGATTAAATCCGAGACTATCAACTGAGACTTACTAACTTTGAACATTCTTTGGGTGATCTGCACTTGTTCCCATACAAAGCTTCATAAGGCGCCATCTATATGCTGGAATGATAAATATTTTTGTATGCAAACTCTATCAATGATAAATGTTCATCCCAACTGCCTTTGAAATCTAAAACACACTCCCTTAACATGTCCTTGAGTGTCTGCATGGTTCGCTCGACCTATCCATATATTTGGTGATGAATAGATGTTTTCAAATTCACCTGCGTCTCCAAACCTTTCTGGAATGATCGCCAAAAGTTAGCTGTAAACCATGCACCTCTGTCGGAATGATTGATACCGGAACACCGTGGAGGCGTACAATCTCCCTTTTATACAATCTTGTGTAACCTTCTGCTATATAGGTAGTTCTAACAAGAAAGAAATGAGGTGATTTAGTAAGCCTGTCAACTATAACCCAAATAGAATCATACATGCTCCGCGTACGAGGCAGGCCTGTGATAATGTCCATATTCACTACTTCCCGCTTCCACGTTGGGGTCTCTATCTCCTGTAACAAACAGCTAAGCTTTTGGTGCTCAAACTTTAACTGCTGGCAGTTAGGACACTAGGCCACGAACTCTGCTATGTCATGTTTCATTCCGTCCACCAGTAAATCCGCTTAAGATCATGGTACATCTTAGTAGAGACTGGATGAATGTTGTACCTGGAATGATGTGCCTCTGTCATAATTTGCCCGTGTAACCCTGCAACATCTGGAACAAAATGCCTATTTTTATATCTAAGGACTCCGTCACCAGTAACTTTGTAAGGTGACATTTTCTTTTTCCTGGCTACCTAACTGTACTCAATTAGAACTGGATCTTCGTATTGACTCTGTTTCACTTCAGCCACTAAACTAGTGGTAGCTGTATTCTGAACTGCAACTCCTACATCCTCTGAATCTATCAATCTAACTCCAAAACTGGCTAACTGATTAAGTTCTTGAGCTAACTCCTTTTTTTGAGGCTGCAAGTAAGCTAAACTCCCTATGGCTTACGACTGAGAGCATCGGTTACAATATTAACTTTACCTAGATGATAAAGAATGTCAACGTCGTAGTCCTTTAGAAGCTTTAACCACCATCTCTTCCGCAAGATCAATTCCTTCTGCTTAAATATGTGCTGGAGGCTTTTATGATCTGTATAGATATCAACATGAACTCCATAGAAATAGTGCCTCCAAATCTTCAGTGCATGAATAACCGTTGCACCTCTAAGTCATATGTAGGATAATTCTCCTCGTGCTTCTTCAACTATCTGGAAGCATAAGCAATTAACTTTCCGTGCTATATCAACACACAACCTAGGCCAATCTGAGAAGCGTCACAGTAAATAATATAACCCTCGGATCCCTCTGGAAGTGTAAGAACTGGAGCTGTAATCAATATATTCTTGAACTCCTGGAAACTCCGCTCACATTCATCTGAGCATTGAAATTTGGTTGCTTTCTGTGTTAATTTACTCAGTGGCAATGCAAGGCAAGAAAACCCTTCTATGAACCTCCTGTAATACCCTGCCAAACCTAAAAAATTGCGTACCTGAGTTGGCATCATAGGTCTGGACCAATTCTTCACTGTCTCTATCTTCTAACCATCTACTTTGATGCCCTCTAATGATACTATATGTGCAAGAAATGCTACCGAACTCAACCAGAATTCGCACTTCGAGAATTTGGCATACAACTTCTGGTCCGAAGGATACCCAACACTATGCGTAGATGCTCTGCATGTTCTGATTTAGACTTGAAATATACCAGAATATCATCAATAAACACAATCACAAACAGGTCCAGATAAGGTCTAAACACACTATTCATAAGTTCCATAAACACCGTGGGGCATTAGTCAGCCCGAACGACATCACTAGAAACTTGTAATGGACATAATTGGTTCTGAACGTTGTCTTATGTATGTCACACTCTCCAACTTAACCAGATGGTAGCCTGATCTCAAGTCTATCTTTGAGAAGCACTTGGCACCCTGAAGCTGGTCGAACAAGTCTTCATTTCTGGGAAGGGGATATTTGTTCTTGATCGTGACCTTGCTAAGTTATCTGTAATCTATGCACATACATAGGGAACCGGCTTTCTTTTTCACAAATAAGACTAGTACTCCCCAAGGAGAAATGCGGGGTCTAGTGAAACCCTTATCTTACAGATCTTTCAGCTTCTTTTTAAGTTCCTTTAATTCTGCTGGTGCCGTCCTATAAGGAGGAATAGATATTGGTTGTGTACCCGGCACTATATCGATAGGAAAGTCAATTTCCCGCTATGGAGGAAGACTTGGAAGCTCATCTGGAAATACGTCAGGGAACTCATTCACTACTGGAATTGATTCAAGAGTCGGTGTTCCCTTCTCTATGTCTCAAACATGAACTATATGTTATAAGCATCCCTTGGCAATCTTGTTCCTCGCCTTAAGGTACGAAATAAATCTACCTTTTGGCAATGCAGAAATACTTTTCCATTCTATAGCTAAGCCTTCTGGAAAATTGAACTGGACCGTCTTTGCTCTACAATCAACATTAGCATAGCAAGAAGACAATCAATCCATACCAATTCTAACATCAAAGTCAACCATTTCTAACTCGATTAAGTCAATTGTAGTACTACGGTCGCCAATAACAATAGTCCAACCTCTAAAAACAAGCCTATCTATTACCGAATCACCAACTAGGGTGGCTACCTCAAAAGGTTTAATGGCTTCTGGTTCTATCCCAGACTTAGTATCAACAAAGGGATAAACATATGATAGTGTAGAACCAGCATCTATCAACATATACACATTATAAGAATTCCCTAATAATGTTCCTGTAACCACGTCTAATGAAGCCTCCTGGTCCTGACGACCAACCAGAGCATAGGTGCAGTTCTGGGGACATCCTGCAGTAGGAGCTCCACCTCAGCCTATACCACGGCCTGCTGATGTCTGAGGAACTTTCCCTTACGGGCGTGCTAGTGCTGAAGTAGCTGCAACTAATCTCGCAGACTGAGTTGTACCATTACCACTCCTAGACAAGCAATCTCTCATAAAATAGACTGACTCGCAATAAACATAACATGTATCTACACCCAACTGGCATCGGCCTAAATGGCATCAACCACAATCAGAACACCTAGGGTAAAGTTAACCACCCTGACCAGAAATACCTCGATGCTAAGATCCCGAAGCCTATAATGCCTGACTAGCTCTAGACTATGGGGGTCGATTAGATCTTGCCCCCTAAAATTGTGAAGGAGTACTAGCTGCTGGCTGCCTGACACTTTGCTGTCTACTAGTACCAGATCTCTCACCAAATGAACCTGAAAATTGGCCTCTCTTGTTTGAGCTTCTATCTCTGTCAGCCCTCTGCTTCTGTTTCCTTTCCTCAAGTCCTAAGGCGAATGCCTGAATATGTGCAATGTCTACACCTAAAATAGCATAGATACAGTCATACATTCATTTACTAAGTGAGGACCAAGTCCTGCTACATACATGTGTAACCTGTCCCCCATATCTAATACAATTGTTGGAGCAAACCTCGCTAAAGAATTAAAGCGGAGGTTGTATTTTGCAACTCTCATACACCATATCTCAATGTTAGGTACTAATTTAATCATGCTCTACGTGTCTATGTAGGTAAGTAATTGTAGAGGAATGCCTCTGAGAACTCCCACCATGTAGGTGGAGCAACATTTTCTCCCCTAGACGTCTCCCAAGTGGTATACCAACCTGCTCCTAGATCCTATAATCTATATGCTGCCAGTCCAACTGATTCTCTATCTATGGCATTCATAAGTCTGAGGGCTCTAGCTACTCTGTCTAGAAAATCCTGGTGATCCTCTGCTATACTAGATCCCGTGAAAGTTGGAGGCTCTAATTTGAGGAAAACACGAATCCTAGAACCTGTATCGTTACCCTGAGGAGCTGTATGCTGTCGTCTGGCCTGAGTAGCTGCAATGCTAGTCAGCAATCTAACGACCTCCCTCATGTCGTCATGTTGAGGAGCCGGAGGTGCGATATCTGGAGCACTCCTAACCTCTACTTGAACATATAGAGTATGTGAAGCTCCATATGGAACCTCATGTCTGGACTCCTCATGCACATCTAACTCAGAGGGTACTCTGCTAGTACCCTGGTGAGCAACGGCTTTGCCCTTCTGGGTAGTTGTTAGTCTCTTTGGCGTCATCGCTACATATAAAATGTTTTGTTAGAAGGCTAAATTCTTATAACATAGCTCTATCGCACGATCTAGAGAAGAAGGAAGGACAACCATCCTATAATGCCTTGTCCCCTAAAGACCTCATGTAACACAGGAAATTAATTGCTCAAAGATCTTCGTTACAAGGCAAATCCTTACTCGTTTTTTCCACAACTTAAATCGATTTTCCCAATATACGACATCACAGAAGTACGGGGTGTAACATTTTCCCTTCGTACTAAGGGGTAAGGCTTTGGATTGGTTGGAACAATCATTCTATTCATACATGGGATAAATTGGCGCCGACTTTTATTTCAAAGTTCTTCTCTCCCGGGCATATGGCAACTCTACGGGATGCAATATTGGCATTCAAGCAAGAACCCAATAAACCTTAGTATGAAATATGGGAGCGGTATCGGGCTATGGTGAAGGAGTTCCCAAACAATGATATGACCAACAACATGATTCAACAAAATTTTTACCATGGTATTAATACCACGAATAAATGTGTGGTCAATCAATTGGCCGGAGGAAATTTTATGACAACACCTTATGTGGAAGCATGTGAGATTCTTGATGAGATAGCAGAAACTTCTTCGGCTTGGCAATCCTGAGATAATGTTCCCTAAGGTGATCCCAACATGATTCATCTTCATAAAGAATTGTATGATCATGGAAAATCTATTGCCAAATTGACCACAACCATAGCTCAACGTGCTAAGGTTCAACTTCATCAAACTCAAGCTCCTAAGCAAGTTCATCCTATGAAAGGGGTGAGTGTCTTGGCCAACAAGAAGAGGACTAACGATCCTTATTTTCAACATGGGTGGAGACTTATGCACATGATGATGGTGGTTATGACCAAGATGACTCTTATCAAGAGCAATAAGAAGAGGTACAAAATTTGAACAATTACCAAGGGCAACAAAGATATTTTCAAGGCTCCAATCAAAATCAATGGCGTTCTCAAAACAACCATGGCACTTGGGGTTCTAACAATCAAGGAAATTGGCATAACAATAACAACAACAACCAAGGGAATTGGGGAGGTAACAATCAAGGAAATTGGGGAGGTAACAATCAAGGAAATTGGGGAAACAATAATAATCATGCAAATCAGAGAACGGGTTTTCAAATACCCCCACTGTACCAACAAACAAGCAACCCACCTCCCTACCCTTCTTATGGTTCAATCTCTTCAAGAAATAAAATGGATTGTATTGAGAACATATTCAAGCAAATGATGGAAAAGAATGCGGATTCAGATGCTCAACTTGACTCACATACCACATCGATCTGTAATCTTGAAATTCAGATTGGGCAAATCTCTTAGCTCTTAATACTCATCCTAAGGGTGCATTACTAAGTGATACGGTTGTAAACTCAAAGGGTGGTAATAATACAGGGCATGATATGGCGGTTATCACAAGAAGTGGAAGAGGCAGGAATGCACCCACCTTAAATGAAAAGAAACTGGTAGATGATGACCAAATGTTCCAAGAGGAGGAAGTCCCACAAAATGATTTCCAAGTACATGATGACGTTCAGATGATATTGATGATAGTGTGGAAGAGACCCAAAAGGAGGTGAACCCGTTTAGGGAACACATCATTGACATGCTGGATCCGGTGGTGCAAAAGGCTAAGGCACCCTTGACAAAGCCTCTAGCCCCTTACCCTTAAAGGCTTTCTATGAAAAATGGTGAGAATCAATTCAAGGAGTTCATTCAAATGATTAAAAGTCTCTCTATTAATGTGCCATTGGTGGAAGCTTTGGAACAAATGCCCGGTTATGCCAAGTTTATGAAAGATCTTGTGACCAAAAAAGGTCTATGAGCTTTGAAGCAAACAAGGTCACTCATCAAGTGAGTGCAATTGTTCATTCCATGGCTCCTAAGTTGGAGGATCCCGGTGCTTTCACAATTTCTTGTACTATTGGAAGTGCCGATTTTGCTAAAGATCTTTGTAATCTTGGGGCAAGTATCAATTTAATGCCCTATTCGGTGTTTAAAACTTTGGGGATTCGAAAACCAGGACCCACATCTATGAGGTTGCAATTGGCCAATCGCACATTGAAGAGACCGTTGAGAGTGATTGAGGATGTATTGGTCCGAGTTGATAAATTTATACTTCCGGCGGACTTTGTGATTCTAGATTGTGAGGTTGATTATGAAGTTCCTATCATTCTTTGGAGGCCTTTCCTTGCTACGGGTAAAATCCTTTGTGATGTTGAACTCACTTTCCGGGTTGGTGCTGAACAAGTGGTATTTGATATGTACAAGTCTATGCGTCAACCAAATAGCAATGAGGTGTGCTCTTTTGTGGATTTGGTGACCTATGTAATTGTTAATGATACTAGTGATACAATCAATGTTGGTGACATGTTGGAAGCTGTTTTACTCAACTTTGATGATGATGAGATGGATTGTTTCATGGAATATGTGAATACAATGCAAGAAATGTGGTCTTACAACTATACACCCCAAAAGTTGTCATTGTATCTTGAGAATAGGAAGACTCCTCCTATAAAGCATTCAATTGAAGGGCCACCAGCCTTAGACTTGAAGCTATTACCACCTCACCTTCGGTATGAATTTCTTGTCCCTTGTTCTACTTTACATGTTATTTTTTCCTCTTTTTTGACTAACGTACAGGTAGATTCCACATTGGCGGTCTTGCAAAGGAGGAAGAAAGCTATTGGATGGACTTTGGCAGATATTCGAGGTATAAGACCCGCATTTTCCATGTATAAGGTCAAGTTGGAGGATGGTGCTAAAACGTCCATTGAACATCAAAGAAGACTCAACGAGGCTATGCAAGGAGTGGTCAAAAAGGAGATTATAAAATGGTTGGATGCTGGGGTTGTCTACCCCATTTCCGATAGCTCATGGACTTTTCTGATTTAATGTGTCCCAAAGAACGGGGCATGACTATTGTTACTAATGATAAGAATGAGTTATACCTACAAGAACGGTCGCCGATTGGAGAGTTTGTATGGATTATCATAAACTCAACAAAGTCACAAGGATGTACCACTTTCCTCTACCTTTCATGGATCAAATGCTTGATTGGTTGGCCGGCCGTACCTTTTATTGCTTTCTTGATGGTTACTTGGGATAAAACCAAATTCTTATTGCACCGGAGGACCATGCAAAAACCACCTTTACATGTCCATATGGTACTTTTTCTTTCAAAAGGATGCCTTTTGGATTGTGCAATGCACCAACGACTTTTCAATGATGTATGATGGCTATCTTCACGGACATAGTGGAAGACTATCTTTAGGTATTCATGGATGAATTTTCGGTGGTTGGGGATTCATTTGATGTTTGTCTGGATAATTTGGGCAAGGTGTTGGCTAGATATGAGGAAAAGAAATTGGTACTCAATAGGGAGAAATGTCATTTCAAGGTTGAGGAAGGCATTGTCCTTGGCCATAAAATTTCAAAGAATGGTATTGAAGTGGATAAGGCAAAAATTGAAGTTATTTCTAAGCTTCCACCCCTACCTCGGTGAAGGGTGTGAGGAGTTTCTTGGGTCATGCGAGATTCTATCGGAGATTTATTAACCCTTTGTGAAAACTCCTTGAGAAGGATGCCAAATTCCTTTTCAATTAAGATTCTATGAGAGATTTTGAGCAATTGAAGCCCAAGTTGACAACTACTCCTATCATTACATCTCCAAATTGGAGTTTGCCATTTGAGCTCATGTGTGATGCAAGTGATATGGCAGTTGGGGCTGTTTTGGGGCAACGTATCAACAAAGGTTTTTATCCGGTCTACTATGCTAGTAAGACCATGAATAGTTCCCAAGTCAATTATACCATCAAGGAGAAGGAGCTCTTTGCCATTGTGTTTGCTATTGAGAAGTTCCGCCCATACTTAATGGGAGCCAAATTTGTTGTGCATACAGATCATGCGGCGCTTTGATATCTTATGAGAAAAAAGGAATCTAAATCTCGTTTGATGAGATGAGTGCTTTTGTTGCACTAGTTTAACATTGACATCCAAGACAAGAAAGGAAGTAAAATCAAGTGGCAGACTACTTGTCTTGTTTGGAGGAGGAGGGAAGGTCACATGATGTCCTTGAGATCAATGACTCTTTTTCCGATGAGCAACTCCTGCCACTTCTAATGAAGGAGGTACCACGTTTTGCGGACTTGGAAAATTTCCTTGTGAGTGGTATCATTCCTGAAGAGTTTACTTCAAACCAAAGGAAGAAGATCAAGAGGGATTGTAAAGACTACTATTGGGATGAACCATACCTTTTCCGAATTTGCACGGATGGGGTGAATAAAAGATGTGTGCCAGAGGAGGAACAAAGTGATATTCTTGGGGCTTGTCATTCTTCTCCCTATGGTGGTCATCATGGTGGAGCAAGAACAACGGCTAAAGTCCTAAGTTGTGGTTTCTACTGGCCTGGTCTCTACATAGATGAAAATGAGTTGGTGGGAAGATGTGATGAATGTCAACGAGCTGGTGGAATTTCAAAGAAACATGAAATGCCCTTTACAACCATCTTGGAGATTGATATTTTTGATGTTTGGAGAATTGACTTCATGGGCCCTTTTGTGAGTTCTTATGGCAACACCTACATGTTGGTCGTGGTGGATTATGTGTCTAAATGGGTTGAAGCCGTCTCTTTACCCAATAATGAGTCTAGAAGTTTGGTGGCTTTCTTGAAGAGGAACAGTTTCACAAGGTTTGGCGCATTTTTGCAACAAAGCTTTTGACACTTTTCTTGGAAAGTATGGCATCACTCACAACGTGACAACTCCCTATCATCCACAAGCAAGTGGTCAAGTGAAAGTTTCCAACCGAGAGATAAAGAGTATTTTGTCCAAGACGGTGAATGCAAATCGGTCGCATTGGTCTAAGAAACTTGATGATTCTCTATAGGCATATAGAACGGCTTACAAAACAACTTTCGGAATGTCTCCATACCAGTTGATGTTCAGAAAAGCTTGTCATCTTCCGATGGAATTAGAGCACAAGACAATGTGACCCTTGAAGAAACTAAATCTTGATTTGGATGTAGCTTCTAACTTGTGGTTTGCACATTTGAATGAACTGGATAAATTCCGGTACCATGCATATGAGAATTCGTCCTTGTACAAAGAAAAGATGAAGTACCTTCATGACAAGTATATTTGGAACAAGGAGTTCAAGGCCGGTGATCTAGTATTGTTGTTCAACTAAGGTTGAGAATGTTCCCCAGGAAGCTTAAGTCAAAGTGGAGTGGTTCATTTGCAATTGTTGGTGTGATGCCCTTTGGAGCTTTGTACTTGAAGAACAAGAACAATGAAACATTTTGAGTCAATGGCCACCGAGTAAAGACATCTTGGGAAAGTTGGTGAAATCCACGTGGTAGGGGTACTTTACTTCAATTGAGGATGCTATGTTATTGCATCGTGCCACGCCGTTAAATAAGGTGCTTCTTGGGAGGCAACCCAAGTTCTTTTCCTTTTTCTCTTTTAGTTTAGATGTTGTTTATTATTTTTAACTTGATTTGATGTATGCTGCGCTGATCAATTTTAGGTATTGAGAGATGGCTGAAGATGTGCTTTGCATGGGAAATTGCGGAGCGTACTTTATTTGTGCAGTCGCAAAGGAGGAAATGTAGACAATAGAAAATTGATTGCGGTCGTAGATTTTAACTGCGAACCAAATTTTCAAGAGGTAGCTCAAGTGCTAAATTGAAGGTCCTCTGAACTTTTCTCACAACAATGTGGAGCTAACTTTGCGGCCTATTAGATAATTTTGAGGTCGCATGAGAGCACTCTCAGAGAAGTCACTAAAACTAGGTTGACAGAAGTGCAGTTGCACTTGAAAAAGTGCGGACCGTACAAATACAAGCTCTTCACCGCCCATGTAACAAAGTGCGGACCACATTTGGAATTTTGCGGCCACACTCACCCTCTCTTTACCCTGACCCACACATGAGTATATAAAGAATAGTAGGTTTCTATTTTATAATTTTTGCCATTTTCACCCTCTGACTGAGATTCTAATGAAGAACAAGTTACTTGCACATTTGAACACACACAACCACCCACATTCCAATCCTTCTTATCACACTAGCACAATCTGCTATGCATCACTTCACTCTTGTTATTTTTGTTTTTGAATCTATTTTTTTGTTTTTAACTTCATTTTAGGCCATCTATGATTATATCCCTTATTTGTGTCCATGTGGGGTAGTTTAAGAATGGGTATTTGTGAAAACATTCTTAGATGGGATTGGGTATTTTGCTTGAGCATATAATTGCTTAACCTAGGTAGAAAATAACCTTCGTCCTTAACTATTCTCATTTGTGCGGACCGCATTTAAAATTTTGTGATCTGCAATTGATGAATTAGGTATCTTGATTAATACACATAGTTATGTGGCTGCAATGTAATCGTGGAAACCGCACTTGAATTTTTGCGGCCGCAAAGAGAGGTCCACATTGTCCATCAGAGAACTTCTCTGGGACCTGAGTACTTTTACTCAAGTGCGGACCGCGATTTACTTTTGTGGATCGCACTTGGATTTCTACAGCTGCAGATGCGGGTCCGCACTATCCTTCAGAGACTTCTCTCTGAAGGTCTAAGGCATCGGTCCAGGAGTGAGGCCACACTTGGAGTTTTATGGACTGCACTTCACCTTTGCGGACCACACTTGGAATTGTGTGGACTGCACTGGAACTCTGTCTTCTGCATGATAAACACTGAATACTCCACTGTTTCTATGCTTTCCTCTACTGCTAATATGACTTCTAACTGCTTTGTAACTTGTATACCAACTAAAAACTCTCTTTGTGCATAAACAGATAATGGTGCGATTAAGAGGAAAGGCGAAACATCTAAAGGAAGGGGTAGCCAAGGAAAGGGTAGAGGCAGAGGTGTCATGCACACGAGTCTTGCAGATCGGTATGGAGACGTTTGTACTTATCTTCGAGAGGCTACGAAACTGTTAGGAAAACTTCAATTCTTTGATTCCTTATCGTGCAAATTGGTTGACTTTGAAAACTGAATCTTTGACTTTCTATTCTCTCACAGATGGTGAGAACAAGCACTGTTGGATTCGCGGCACGTAGTGTAGCCAGAGTACCTGCCTGAGCTGCGATAGAGGAGTCATCAGTAGATCCAGTTGGGGGGAAGGCACCCGAGGCGCCTGTTTCCACCCCTGCACTTCAGGAGACCTTCGCACAATTCTTGAGCATGTTCGGTACTCTAGATCAGGCAGGTTTGATTCCACTTGCACCAGCCATATCTCAGACTGAGTCCATGTTAACCAGGTCCTAGAGGTTATACCAGTACAACCTGTTATTCCAGTCCAGCCTGCGGTTAGGGCAGCAACATCTGAGATGGAGCAATTTAGACTTGAGAGGTTCAAGAAGTATCACCCTCCGTCTTTCAGTGGTTAGGCTTCATAGGATGCACATGGTTTTCTAAAAGAGTGACATCGTATGCTCCGCACCATGGGTATTGTGGAGACGAGCGGAGTTGCTTTCACTACTTTCCAGCTGTCAGGAGCAGCATATCAGTGGTAGCGAGTGTATGAGGCGGGTTGGCCAGCCGATGTAGCTTCACTTTCATGGACTCGATTTTCAGAGTTATTCTTGAGAGAGTTTGTTCCCCAGACCCTTAGGGATGCATGGTACGTGGAGTTTGAGCAGCAGCGCCACGGTACTATGATAGTGTCATAGTATGTTGTCCATTCAGTGACTTGTCCAGATATGCACCTGCCTTATTTTCTTCAGTCAGAGAGTGAGTCTGTCGATTCATCGAGGGGCTCAATTATGGTATTAGATTCAGCATGGATCGAGAGTTGGAGATAGATACACCATATCACCAGGTGGTAGAGATTGCATAAAGGTTGGAGGGTATGCGAGGCCGCGAGAGATAGGACCAGGAGGCCAAGAGGCCGCGAGGTACTGGAGGATTTAGTGTGGTCACGCTGCAGCTAGAGCCCGTCTTGGTAGAGGCTATGTGAGTCATCCAGTTCACTCAACAATTCCAGTTTCTAGTTGTGCTCTGGGTATTCCGAGGTCTTAGGTTGCACACTTTGCTCAACCACTTTCTACTGCACCTCCTACATGGGGTGCCTTCAGCGGTCAGTCTAGCTGACCAAGCCCGAGCCAGTCCTAGAAGCCACACCCACATAGAGCTTTCTTTGAGTGTGGTGATACCCGTGACATGGTTATAGACTACCCTAGACTTAGGAGCGGTGCGCCTCCACAGACTACTCAAGCTCCACGGATTCAGTTAGGACCACATACTTCTCAGGCCATGGTTATTTCCCCAGTTATCGCTCCACCTGCACAACTAGCTAGGGGTGTGGGATGAGCGAGTAGAGGTTACCCTAGAGGGGGAGGCCAAGCTATAATCTATGCTTTTTCGGGTAGGGGGGAGGCAGTTGCTTCAGACGTAGTACAAGTATGGTTCTGGTTAGCTAAAGAGATGCATCAGTCTTATTTGATCACGGATCCACTTATTCATCTGTGTCATCTTACTTTGCCCTATATTTGGATATATCTCGTGATTCTTTGAGTTCTCTTGTTTATGTGTCCACGCTTGTGGGAGATTCTATTATTGTGGACTATGTGTAACAGTCGTGTTTAGCTGTTATTAGTGGTTTTGAGACTAGAGTTGATCTATTTTTACTTAGTATGGTAGACTTTGATATTATCTTGGGCATGGACTGGTTGTCGCCCTATCATGCTATTTTATATTGTCATGCCAAGACTGTGACATTGGCTATGCCAGGTTTGCCAGGGTTAGAGTGGAGGGTGCATTGGATTATGCTCCTAGCAGGGTTGTGTCATTTCTAAAGGCTCAGCGGATGGTTGAGAAGGGGTGTGATGCTTATCTAGCCTTTGTGAGAGATGTTAGTCTAGTACTCCTACCGTTGAGTTAGTTCCGGTAGTGAGAGACTTTCTAGATGTATTTCAACTGGATCTTCCGGGCATGCCGCCCGATAGAGATATCGGTTTTGGTATTGACTTGTTTCCGGGCACTTAACCCATTTCTATTCCATCATATTGTATGGCCCCAGCGGAGCTAAAGGAGTTAAAGAAGCAGTTGCAAGACTTGCTTGATAAGGGTTTCATTCGGCCTAGTGTGTCGCCTTGGGGTGCTCCAATTTTGTTTTTGAAGAAGAAGAATATTTCTATGCGCATGTGTATTGATTATTGGCAGTTGAACAAGGTTACAGTGAACAACATGTATCTATTGACGCTTATTAATGACTTATTTGATAGGCTACAGGGTGCCAGAGTGTTCTCAAAGATTGATTTGCAATTGGGTTATCATCATAAAAACTTTTGAGATCAGGATATTGCGAAGACTGCCTTTAGAACTCGGTATGGTCACTACGAGTTCCTTGTGATGTCATTTGGGCTGACCAATGCCCCAGTATCATTTATGCACCTGATGAGTAGTGTATTCCAGCCTTATCTTGATTCATTCATCATTGTGTTTATTGATGACATCTTGGTGTACTACCGTAGCCGGGAAGATCATGAGTAACACCTGAGGATCATGCTCCAGATCTTCAAAGAGAAGAAGTTGTATGCAAAATTCTAAAAATGTGAATTCTGGCTTGATTCGGTGGCGTTTTTGTGTCGTGTGGTGTCGAGTGAGGGGATCAAGGTAGATCCGAAGAAGATTGAGGCAGTTTAAAGTTGGCTCAGACCATCCTTGGCTACAAAGATTCGTAGTTTCCTTGGTTTGGTCGGGTATTATCGCCATTTCGTAGAGGGTTTCTCATCTATTACTTCACCTATAACAAGATTGACCCAGAAGGGTGCTCCTATCAGATGGTCCGAGGAGTGTGAGGCGAGCTTTCAAAAGCTCAAGAATGCTTTGACTACATCCCCAGTGTTGGTGTTGGGTTCGGGGTCTTATATTGTATATTGTGATGCGTCACGTGTTGTACTTGGTGCGATGTTAATGCAAGATGGTAGGGTGATGTCCTACGCGTCTCGGCAGTTGAAGACCCATAAGAAGAATTATTCAGTCCACGACTTGGAATTGACAGTTATTGTTCATGCATTGAATATTTGGCGGCACTATTTGTACGGTGTCCCTTGTGAGGTCTTTACCGACCACCAGAGTCTACAATATCTGTTATAATAGAATGATCTTAACTTGCGGCATCGGAGGTGGTTAGAGTTGATTAAGGACTATGCTATCACTATTTTATATCATCCCGGGAAGGCCAATGGGGTGGCCGATGCCTTGAGTCAAACGGCGGAGAGTTTGGACAGTTTAGCATATCTACCGGCAGCAGAGATTAGGATTGAATGTTCAGACCTTAGACAACCAATTTGTTAGATTGGATGTTTCGCAGCCCAATCGAGTTCTTGCTTGCGTGGTTTCTCGGTCTTCTCTATATGATCGTATCATAGAGCGTCAATATACCCCTATTTGCTTGTCCTTAAGGACACGGTTCAACACGATGATGCCAAGGAAGTTTCTATCGGAGATGACGGTGTGTTGCGGATGCAAGGCTGATTATGTGTTCCCAATGTGGATGGGTTGCATGAGTTGATTCTTCAAGAGGCTCACAATTCACGGTACTTCATTCATTCGGGTGCCTCTAAGATGTATCAGGACTTGAGGCAGCACTATTGGTAGAGGAGAATGAAGAAGGACATAGTTGAGTATGTATCTCGGTGCCTACATTGTCACCAGCTGAAGTATGAGCATTAGAGATTGGGCAATATGCTTCAGAGACTTGAGATTCCGTAGTGGAAATGGGAGCGTGTAACCATGGACTTCGTTGTTAGGCTCCCATGAACTCGGAAGAAATTTGACCCGGTATGGGTTATTGTGGATAGGTTGACCAAGTCAGATCATTTCATTCCGGCAGTGACTCTCTATTCTTCAGAGCAACTGGCTCAGATCTATATCCACGAGATTGTCCAACTTCATGGCATACCGGTATCCATCATATCTTATTGGGGTACACAGTTTATATCGCATTTCTGGAGAGTTGTATAGCGTGAGCTAGGAACAAGGGTTGAGTTGAGTACAACATTTCACCCCCATACGGACGAACAGTCCGAGCGCACCATTCAGATATTCGAGGATATGCTTTGTGTCTGTGTTATGGATTTCAGGGGTTCTTGGGATCAGTTCTTGCCGCTTGCGGAGTTTGCCTACAACAACAACTACCAATCGAGTATTTAGATGGCTCCTTATGAGGCCCTATATGGGAGAGGTATCGTTCTCCAGTTGGTTGGTTTTAGCCGGGAGAGGCTAAGTTATTATGCACAGATGTGGTTTGATATGCCTTGGATAAGGTCAAGTTGATCTAGGATCAGCGTCCTACAGCCCAATCTAGATAGAAGAGTTATGCGAATCGGAAGGTTTGTGATGTTGCATTCATGGTTGGAGAGCGAGCTTTTCTTCGGGTTTCACCTATGAAGGGTGTGATGAGGTTCGGGAAGAAGGGCAAGTTGAGCCCTAGGTATATCAGACCTTTTGAGATCCTTGAGATGATTGGTGAGGTGGCCTATAAGCTTGCATTGTCACCTAGTTTATCTACGGTTCATCTGGTGTTCCATGTTTCTATTCTCCAAAAGTATTATGGTGATCCGTCCTATGTTTTAAACTTGAGCACAGTCCAATTGGATGAGAATTTGACTTATACTGAGGAGCCGGTGGCTATCTTGGACAGACAGGCCTGGAAGTTGAGATCAAATAACATTGCTTCAGTGAAGGTTCAATGGAGGGGTCATCTGGTCGAGGAGGTGACCTCGGAGACCGAGCACGACATGTAGAGTCATTATCCTCATCTATTCATCACTTCAGGTATGTCCTTTTGCGCGTTCGAGGACGAACGATTATTTTAAGAGGGGAAGAATGTAATGACCCGATCGATCATTCTATGTAATTGCACCCCGTTACCCCTCTTTATGCTTCAGACATGTGTGTTTCTGAATTTATCACTTGTGGGGTTGGTTAGTTTTGTTCCGGGAAGCTTTGGAGTTGATTTGGACCCTTTGATTTTTGACTAGAAGCTTAAAGCAGAAATGTTGACCGAACTTTAACTTTGGTGAAAAAGACCCTGGAACAGTGTTTTGATGGCTCTGATAGCTTTGTATCGTGATTTTGGACTTCCAATACACGGAATTGAATTCGGAAGTTCGTAGATTGTTTTATGTTATTTTGCCAAACTTTGGCAATTTGAAGTTGAAAAGTTTGACCGTAGGTTGGCTTTTAGGTATCTAGCTCGAAATTTGATTTTGGGACGTGGAATAGGTCCGCTATGCTATTTATAAATTTCCTACAAAATTTGATATCATTTGGAGTTGGTTTGATAGGATTTGGATGTTTAGTTGTAATTTTAGAGATTCTTGAACTTCACATTGAAACTTATTCATTTTAGTGTTCGATTTGTAGTTTTAGATGTTATTTTTGTTTTTTGATCGCGCGAGCGAGTTCGTATGATAGTTTTAGACTTGTGTGGATATTTGGTTTGGAGCCCCGAGGGCTCGGATGAGTTTCGCACATGTTCCTGAGCGTTTTGGACTGAAATTGCAGAATCTGATGTGCTGATGCTTCAGGTGTCGCATTTGCGAACACCAGGTTCGCAATTGCGAGCTTAGCAGGGGGGCCTGAGGTATCGCAATTGCGATACCAGGCTCGCAATTGCAAAGTGATCTGGGACTTTGCGTAAATTTATGACTAAATTGTCTCTTTTGCGAAGGGGGCGGGGTTCACATTTGCGAACCCATTGATTGCAATTACGAGGTCCCAGTAGGAAGGACAGTGGCTGCATTTGCGATGTATTCTTCTCAATTGCGAGGGTTTGCAATTGAGAACCCATGTCGCAATTGTGACATCAACAACTGATCGAAAGGGCTGGAAGTCAGGGTTTCATCTCTCATTCTCTCATTTTAGAACCCTAGACTCTGTAGGAGGTGATTTGGAGAGGGGATTTTTATCTACAAACTTTGGGTAAGTGATTCTAATGTATTCCTAATCATATTCCATCAATATATCTTAGATTTTAACTTCAAACTCATGTTAATCAAAGTGAAAAATTGTGAAACCTTGTCAAGTTTTTGAAAAATAAGAATTTGAGTTTTGAGAGTCGATTTGGACTCGGAATTTGAAACTATTCACATCTATGAACTCGTAGGGTCATGGGTAGTCGAATTCTACCATTGGACCCGGGTTTTGACCGGGCGGGCCCTGGATAGACTTTTGTTGACTTTTTGGGAAATGTGTAAAGATCATGGATTTATCTATTATAATTATTTTCCCTTTCATTATTTGATGATATTAAGTCAATTTTGGTTAGATTTGAGCTGTGTGGAGGCGAATTTTAGGGGAAAAGCTATTTCTGAGAGTTGAATTTGCCTAGTTGAGGTAAGTATCTTGCCTAACTTTGTGTGTGGGAACTACCCCTTATGATTTAGGATTGATTGTGTCGTTTGTGCTATATGAAAGTCGTGTATGCAAGGTGACGAGTGAGTACACGTGCTATATGTGGTTGTTGACCTGTTTAGGCTACTTAGACTCTTTCCATACTTTAATTGAATTGTCATATCATGTTCTAAATTCTCATAGTCAATTTATCCTCACTTGTGTTAGTCTATCCTTACATGCCTTAAATGACTCGTTAACACTTCAACATCCTAATTTATATATTTCTCTCATGCTTTAGTTGAACTTGTTGCCTCTTTTATTGTCACATGTTATCTCTTCATTGTTGATTATCATTATTTGAAGTTATTGTTTTGTAATCTCTTCCATTGTTGATTGTCATTATTTGAAGTTATTGTTCATGTTATCTCTTTCATTGTTAATTGTCAATATTTGAAGTTACTGTTCATGTTATCTCTTTCATTGTTGATTTAAATTATTTGAAGTCATTGTTACACGCTATCTCTTCCATTGTTGAGTTATTGGTGTTGAAATTGTGGAAGCCATTATCACGTTGAGGTAAAATTGTATATTGTTGAGACACCTTTCTTGTCGAGCATTTTAGATTCATTGTTGTTGTTGTTGTTGATATTCTTGTACGCAATGTGGTTGAGCCATGGGCTAATGTTGTGGAAACATTGATATTGTTGATTACTGGCAAACTGTGATATATGGGCACTTGTGGTGCGAGTTGTTATTGTGATGTGATATTGACGCGTATGCAGCGGTATAAGGCTGGGGGTTAATGGGCATGCAGCGGCATAAAGTGGGACGTATGTGCATGTTTCTTGTAAGGGCACTACATGAAGCCACGCGGCGTCATAAGGTAGGCTAAAGTGCATGTAGCTATTTCAGAAAAAAACTATTTTCAAAACTATTTAAATGCAAGGCTCATATGGCTGTATAAGGAAAGATTGTGACTGAGATTGTGAATTGTGAATACGAGGCGGTACCTCAGTTGTGATTCTTTATATATATACGAGGCAGTACCTAGGTTGTGATTCTCATTGTACACAAGGCGGTACCTCGTTGTGATTCTTTTTGTTTACCTCATATTGCAAAGAGTTTTGGTGGGAACACTTCTTGTTGTTTTGTTCTTCCTTGTTCTATCAGATATTGTCCGTATATGATCATTGTGGTTCTCTTTAATTGATTTTGTTATGCTATTTCCATGCTTACATATTCCGATATTAGTTCATGCTATTCACTAGTTTCGTATCATTTATTTATCCGCCTTCCATTATTTATCCTTATTATGTATTCATACTGTTTATTTATATCCTAGTAGGTGTCTTGACCTGTCCTCGTCACTACTCTACCGAGGTTAGGCTTGATACTTACTGGGTACCATTGTAGTGTACTCATACTACGCTTCTGCATATCTTTTTGTGCAGATCCAGGTACGCCTGCTCATGGCGTGCGTTAGTGATTGACTGTTAGCTGCTTTATAAAGACTTCAAGGTATGCCTGCTCGACGTCCGCAAGCCTCAGAGTCACCTTCCTTTATCTTTACTTCCTATTGTATTTTCATTCAGACAGTGATGTAGTAGACATTTTAGTTTACTCTCTAGAGCTTATGACTCTGTTCCACCAGTTTTAGGGAAAGTGTTTGTTGAATTCTGCTTCGGGAGATTTTATGCGTTTATTAGACTTGTTTAGTATTTTTGTTAATTATTTCTGTTAAGCTACCTAGTCTTAGAGACTAGGTACTATCATGACATCCTACAAAGGGAAATTTGGGGTCGTGACATCAACTCTAGATTCGTAAATAGTCTTTAATTGGTGATCAAGTAATCAAATAATTAAGAGCATGATTGAATAAATAACAAATACGATAAATGAAGAAATCAAAATTAATATCCAAATAACAATAGTCATGAAAGAACCACAACCCTAGAGCATGAAGTTTAGCTCACATAGACATGGTAGCCAAATAATAAATCATCCAAAAATATAAAATTACTAAGTTTGGCAGAAGAAAAATAGAACCTGATGAATTTTGGCCTCCACAGTGGCTCGTGCTCTCCCTTGGTCGAATTCCCCTCTAAACAATC
>AWOL01S0097456.1:113056-125865 GCA_000715115.1 Nicotiana otophora
AACAACCCCCCCCCCCCCATATTAGACATATTTAGGGAATATTTATAGGCTAGGGTTGAAGTCTCCAAGTCCAAAACTTAGTAGGAAACCAATTATTCACGAACTGGGGGACCATACCATTAACCTCATGGGGCCTAGTCTAAAGCGCGCAATAAGCCAGGGGAGGCAATGCCTGGGGCGAGGTAGCTTCTCGCTATAAGCCAAGCGAGGCGAGGCCTGGGGCGAGGTTCCTTTGCCTTGATCCGATTTTCTCCTTTTCGTGCTTTTTTCTTGTGTCTTCAACATCTTTTTGTGTTTCATTCCTTTATGCATTCCAATGATCCCACACATAAAAACAACTCAATTAAGTGCGATTAATCATTAAAATACCAAAATCTAAGGTAAGGAAAACACCAAAAATATAAATTTATAGCCAAATATCATTACTCTACACCTAAACGTTGCTCGTCCTCGAATCAACCAATAATTTATACTATCTTTAAGCACTTTGCAACTTAACAAATTTGAAGCACACTACACCTATGAATGTGGTTGATAGAAACAATTAAACTCTAACATATGCATTCAGCACACACTTCCCTTTAACTTATACCATAATTTAAAAATATTCACAACAAGGACAACATGCTCACAACAATCCTGACCTCAAAAACCGACTAAATGTCACAATGCACTCATGGCTTGAACACCAAATATTGACAAGACGTCTAATAACGATACCTATTCCTCATGAAACGATGTACCCTCACAACAAAATCAAAGAGAGTAAGTTGAATTCACACATTCGAATCTCATGTTCAAATATAATTTAAGAACTCACATACATCAAAGAAATCGCTCACTCTCACAAAGAAGTCACATGCATGCAAAAGGTACCATAGTCTTGCCTAATATATAAACTTCTACTAATGTAGGCTCACTCGATCTAAACTTAATTAGGACTTTTTCATGGTTATAAGTGGGCTAAGGGACAGGTAGGATATAGTTAGAAATAGTGACTAACCCTTCTGATCACTTTAACATATCACATAATCAACCTTAAGTGCATTTTTCATCAACCTGACTTCGCGTTCACAAATTATATCACCCCCAAAATGTTCCCTCTTTCTTTATAAACTACTTCAATTCATGCCCGCTAGCAAAGACAAGATGTATTATTCCTTTTGCTAATTTTTTTCTTCTTTCAAATTTTTCTTTCCTTTTCTTTTTTTCATCTTCTACAATTCCCGCTAGTGGTGTATTCTTTACAATACAAGTGCACCTTTCTTCTTTTTATTAGTTCCACTCAAAAGCCTCCCACGTTTCCTCCTTACTTCTTCTAGCGCTCATTTTACATACTAAGTGCCTTAAGAGGTAAAAGGATCAAAACAATGTCAATTAAGAATAAAAATGATATCGCCTTGTAATGTGGGTGCCAAATAAAAGTTTATAGGCTCAAAATGGCTAACTAGGATAATTAATTTTGCGATAAGCAGTAAGATCAAAAAGATCAAAGAAAGCCTAAAATTACTTTGCAAATCGAGCAACACCTATGATTTCGCTTCAACTCACATGCCTGGCAAGTTCTAAATTCAATTACAAAAATATGGACAACACAAAAATCTTACAACACATGGCACTTGATTTACTAAGGACGGTCTTATTTCAAGTTTCTAACTAAATCAAATATTCATGGATATTAAGCATTAAGTACAAAATGAACATAAGTCAAGAAACGAGACATAGGCATCACAAGATATGCTATCTAATTCATAAAGCTTCGTGAACAATTTAAAACATAAGAAAGATACTACACATGCCAAAGCTTAAATATGCTACTATCAAACAAGTTAAAGGAGCCTAGGAATCTTATCATTTTTTCTCCATTTATTTTCTAAGTCCTAATCTATTATAAAAAATAAAATAAAAATACCAGGTTCAAACTACATCCCATGGAAAAGAATCGAGGTACAAAGAAAAACCACGTGAGATTATTACTACCTAAAAAAATAAAAAGACAAATTTTTGGATTTTTTATTTTTCAATTTATTTTTATATTTTTTTCTTTAGATTTTAATCTCTCAAGAAAACTATCTAGGAGATCTATCGTCGGGAAAGTTCATTCTTTTTTCCAATTTTTTCAATTTTTCTTATTTTTAATTTTTTTAAGCTACTAAAACTACAACTAAATACCCTACTAATAATTTAAAAGCTACTAACCTATATAAGAAAAAACAAGAAGCAAAAAAAAGAAATTAACATTAATACTAATATACTACTATTAATAATGCAAAGAAAGTACCCCACCCCCACACTTACAAGAGAGTAGTGTCCCCAATGCACTAATAAAACAAATAAAATGAGAGTGAACAACAAACTCCCTGAAAGACCGAAGCACTAGAAACTCAGGGGTACCGAGACTTCTCCCATGCATGTTCCTTTGTGCGGGTACCCCACACTTAGTCCCAACTATCTGGCTCGCTTTTGCACATCCTATGACTTTTCTTCTACGCTAATAATCCTACAAAACAAAAATAAATACTATAAAAATAATATAATAAAATAAAATAAATAAAAATAAAAGAAAACAGTAAAGTTGGGTTGCCTCCGAACAAACACCTAATTAATAGTCAAATGTAAGCATCTTGTTCATAGTTTGTAACTCTGTAACTCTGGCATAATATATTTCTGGCACAATTTCTGTCTTTCTGGCACAATATATTTCAGAATGAAAGCACCTTGTTCATAGTCCGTTGGCTCCTCCAAAGGATCAGATGACTCGATTTTTATGTCATCATCCAAACACAATGTTAAAAAATGTACGGAATGAGGACCAATATGCCCAAACTCTGGAATTGCATCACTATTTACACCGTCATATTGTAACACCCCGAACAAAGTTGAAGTACTTAAGTGTTATTAAGAAAGTCGATGTGTGCAAATTATATTATTTTGTGTGTAGACAAGGACTATTATATGAATGATATCAATTGATCAGGATAATATATGTATGAGGTGCATTACGAATGGTTTATGGTCTAAGAAGGGTCCCATGGCTAAGTCAAGTTGAAAGTTTTATGATGGGATAAAGTTTTAAGTGAGTACGCACAAGACCTAACTTCAAACAATCATACCTCTCATGATATGAAGAGTTATATGGTGAAATACCTATCAAAGTAAAGCCCTTTGAGTCTAGTTTCCACATCTTCAAGCCGTTAGTGATTTGTACATTTCTATAAGAAGTTATGACCAAATTACCAAAGGCTGGAAAAATACGATTCTGCAACCAATTATGTGATCGCAGAACAATTATGCGATCGCAGAAGTAGTTATGCGACCGCAAAATGGTCGCAGACCTGTCTAGTGAAGCCCATTTCTGGGCATCGATTTTGCGGTGCATTTTGTGACCCGCATAGCCATTCTGCGGTCCATTATGCGACCGCAGACCTGCTTTCGGAGGGTTAATTTTTGTATTTTCATAACCTGACCCCATTTTGATAAATAGCCTTTGAGGCTTATATTGGGGTGTTGTTTTGAGGGTTTTAGAGAGAGGTGAGAGCATTTTATAGAGAGAAGGAGGGAACCTAACATTATAATCATCCAATATTGCACCAATCTTCAAGAATCAAGGAAGCTAATCACAAGATCTTCATCTAAGAGGTAAGGTTCCATACCCTAGTTTCAAATTTTGAATTTGGGTAAAAGATAGTTGATTTGGAGTATGCTTCTTGGGTATAAGAGCATTATTTATACATGCTTGTACTAATAAGGTCTGTGGGAAGATTTTTGAGCTCAAATAAGTAAAGATTGGGTTGTGGAGTAAAGGAAATCTTGTAGAAGAACCTTGTAGTTAGATTTGTACACCTAGTGTTTGATAAAATTCTCAAATGAGTTGAGATCATGAATATCTTCCTAATAATGGTTCAATTTTGTTATGTCTCAAAATAGATTGGGATTGCTAGAATTTTCGGAATATTGTAGTAATTTAAGGAAAGCTGAAAGCAAGGTATATTTGCTAAACTTTCTCTCTTAGAATAGATATCCATAATGTTTTCGTAAGACCAAGTATGATTGGCTCAAGATTCCTAACTTCTATATTCCGGGTTATTCCCTATAAACCTGTTTATTCCGAATGAGCCTTATGTTGAAAGATAGATGTTCAAAGTATGATTGGTATATTAAAATGTTGTGGCTTTGAGTCGTGTTTTAAATGAGAACTAGTACACCAATTGGGTGAGAAAATCTCAATATTCTTAAGACTCGAAATTCCTCATATGTGTACCTAAATTCTGGATTGGAAATGTATTATTATTGATAACTTATAAAGGTAGTTAGAAATAAAATAAGTGATTTGGGATAAAAAGTGTGGCCAATGTGCAGGAGTGAAAGTTATACTTGTGGCCAATGCTGCCAATGAAATGAAATGATGTGAGAAAGGTTATGATATGAGTCTCGACTCAAATGTTTTAAAATGACTTCAAAAATAGAATTGCCTAAAAGCTTTCGTACTCAAGTCATGAGAGGGAAGAAATTAAAGTGTGAAATATCAAATATGGCCACCGTGCCTTGAATAAAAAATCTTGTGAATGGCCAAAAGAGCCAAAGAAATATTGTCGTTGTGAATGACTAAAAATACTAGTGGAGATTTATACAATGTGAAAGATGCTGAGGTAAATATATTTTCACCTATGTTATTTTTGTGAATTATTCTCCTTATTTAGGATGAGATTGATGTGATAAAAGTATTCCTCTTAATTGAAATTGAGATTTTGGTTTATGTCTTCAAATAAGGCAACCTAGCCGATCGGGTCGTGATCGGACTCCGTGCTAAAATTACGGTGGTATTAGTAATGATAGTAATTATGGTTGATTTTATCTTATGAGATGGCCTAGCCGGTCGGATCGTAATCGGACTCCGTACTAAATTTATGGTGGTATTGGTATTGATAGTAATTGTGATTGATTCTCTAATGAGATAGCCTAGCCTATCGGTTTGGGATCGGACTCCGTACTGAATTTACGGTGGTATTGGTATTGATAGTAATTGTGGTTGATTCTCTAATGAGATAGCCTAGCCGATCGGGTCGTGATCAGACTCTGTACTAAATTTATGGTGGTATTGGTATTGATAGTAATTGTGGTTAATTCTCTAATGAGATAGCCTAGCCGATCGGGTCGTGATCGGACTCCGTGCTAAAAGTATGGTGGCATTGGTATTGTGAACAATGGTATATCGGTGCTAATGATCTCCCAACCAAATATTATATAAGAAGTTCGTATTTTAAAAAATATTATGTTTTAACTGGACATTTGGATATTGTGGATTTTGACTTGCTGTTTTTATGTGTTGCCTTTTCTTGTATGGGCATTCTATTTTGAAAGAGTATTTTTAGCTATACATACTAGTGCTATTCGATAGTACTAACATTTGTTTTGCCGGGGGCACTGCATCTTTAATGGATGCTGGTGGTTCTACAGCAGGTGTCATTGATCAGTGATAGCAGTACACTATTTTCAGATGATTTGGTGAACCCCACTTTATTTCGAGGTCATGTATTTGTTTCTCATCTATTGTGTTTTGAGGTTTAGCCGGGGCCTTGTTGCCGGCATTTTCATATTACTCTTCTATTGTACTTAGAGGCTTCGTAGACAGGTTGTGAGTTGTGGTTGATGTTGGGAACTGAACTAGATATGTTGGTATTTGGAAATCATGTTTTTCATTAATTCTATAAACTCGTAATATTTTGGAAATTATGAAGGAAGCTGCGGAATGAAAAAGGAAGTTGTTAATGAAATCTTTTCAGTGTTTGATTAATGGAGTACATCTCCTATTATTTCATGAATAAGTTTGGGTAGAATAAAATCTAACAGGCTTGCTCAACCGGATTTACTCGGTTGAGCGCTGGTGGCGCTCCCCGAGTTTAGGGCGTGACAAACTTGGTATCAGAGCCTAAGGTTTTAAAGTGTCCTAGGATGTCTCGGAGCCGTGTATAGTAGAGTCTTTCTTATCGGTGTGTTGTCGACCACATCTATAATGAGGAAGATACTTGGACATTTAGGAATTTTACATTTCTTTGATACTCCAGTTCGTGCGATAGAGCTCAAGGTAGGTTTCTAACTTCCTCGACATGTTTTATTTTCCATATGAGTAACCCACAGGTTCGAGGCGGCGAGGAGGTACTGAAAGAACCAGT
This sequence comes from Nicotiana otophora, assembly GCA_000715115.1. NCBI lineage: Eukaryota > Viridiplantae > Streptophyta > Magnoliopsida > Solanales > Solanaceae > Nicotiana > Nicotiana otophora. The sequence continues at coordinate 119,230 of AWOL01S0097456.1, forward strand.
TGCTAAGGGAAGTGTCCTTGTCCCTATTAATGTTATCGTGCCACTGATCATGTGGTAAGAGCACTTAAGAAATGAAAGAAGGTTGTTTGTACCAATAAGCCAGAATGTTTGATTTGTAAGAAACGCCATTTGGGGATGTGTTGAAAGACTCTTGAAATATGTTATAGTTGTGGAAAGAGGGGGCACAAGAAGAAAAAATGCCCTAGGTTGGGTACACCTAGCCATGTCTGCCCGATATGCAGGCAGGAACATTTTTTTATCATGTTGTGAGTATGCTCATGAGCGTGTTCGGGGTGGTAGGATTGGGGAACTCCAAAGACCCATAGAGCAAACTGTTACAAAAATTGTTACTCCCACCGTGAATGCTTGGAGGAAAGATAATATGGATTCTTATGACTTATGCAAAAAGGGCAAATATTAGGTCAGTGGGGTGAGTCAGTTTAACGAGCCTAATCCTCATTGTTTGAAGTGTATGAGATGTCATTTGGGTGTATGTCACTATGGTAATAATGTATGTTTTGGATGTGGATTAGAGGGACATTAATTAAGGTACTGCCCTGTCAATCTAAAGTCATCAAGTAAGTCACTCCTTAGTATATCATTATGAACACCGCATTATTTTCCTTGTTGTATATGTACATCCATATTGAAGAAGCCTACATAAATATGGTCTTAACCAAAATGTTGAATCACAAAACATTGCATGTATCTACTCTTTGAACGAGACACATTATTCGTGAATCCACTCTATCACAAATTCTCTTATTTATAACCTCTTGTGGAATTGAGATATATAATTATGTCTTTAAATTGAGTTATAACTCTAGGATTAATACTTCCCACTTGCTTTCCTAACATCTCAACAAGGGAATGTATCTGATGAATTTCTTACAAAACCTTTTGATTCAAATGGATAACATCTGCTCGCTTGTGCTTATGCATGCACAGTCATAAAGTTCACCTATGTGGTATCAAATCTAATGCATAGTGGCCTAATGTTGAGGTCCTTCTTGAGCCACTCTTTTTCTCTCTTGTGTATGTGGCTCCTATGGTTGGAACATCTACTTTACTCCTTTATGAATAATATCATGAATCCTTTTCATTGTCAAGTAACATGAGGACATATCTCAACACCTATTATATGTGTTCGTGTCAATTGAAATGGTCACTTATTTGTATAAAGTTTCTCGGGAATTTGAGGTTTTCGTGAATTTGTCACAAGAAGATATTTTTGTTCACCCATCTCAGTATGACTTTCATATCCACCTAGATCATGTCCCAGTGTGTAACTCACTTTGCTCCTAGAATTGTAGTTACCCATGAAGTGGCCTGGTATTGTAGCTGGAGAATTATTATGGGAGGAACATATATAGCTCATAGCAAAGTGTACATTCTCTTTAACCAATACATGATTTCATCCAAACATTAAGATGCCATGTCTACATGATTTCACTTGTGTGTGGTTGAAAGTTAAACAGCCTTATGATGAGCATATTGATTTGAAAGACAAAATTTGTCGTATCTCTAGTCCTCTCATACAGGATCAACTATTGGTAAAGGTTAAGTTGTCAGAATGATAATAATCTCACAAATGATCGACTTCTTTTTCATTCTCATGGGTTTGTGGCATAAATTGCTTGTGTCAAATACAGTTAAGAGTGTAATGCAAATTTGTGTATCTTGAAACCCATATCACATTCAGGGTGCTAGAATATTCTAATTTCGAGTTAAACTGATTTTCACTACATTCCAAGAGGCGACTGGTGTCACATAAGTGTTATCTCTCTTTGAGGCCTACCATTGCTAAATAAGGCATGAATAGAATGAAACAATTGTTGATGTCCTTTTCATGACTCATTTCTTTTAAATTTCAGAATCATGAACATTTTCCCTACGTTATCAATGCCTACTAGGCAACTCTAAGTCTCATTTGTCGAATCAATGATGTCATCACAATGATTAGCCATGTCAGCGCTATTGGTAGTAACCTTCATTTCTATGAGGATATAACCTCCTGAAATGTCGTGCTTGGCACATTGATGGATTCTTGAATAATTCAAGCCCAATCTCGAACCTCGTTGTTCCTATTATAGTAAACCTATGGGAGGTTAAAGGTTCAAGAATGTCAAACAAGAAACATCATCCCATGATCAAATATATTGGATAGAAAATTTTATGGTCATATTCATGCTAGCACATCTTAGAGTAATTGTTGGGGGTCGCAAAAGTTTTAGTTTGGGTGTTTGGTGTAGAGATTTAGAATTGAAGAAAGTGAATGGGTTATTCTAAAGATTTTCTCTATGAATATGTTATGTGAATTGCTAATAAAGGTAAAGTATGTGTAATCACAATAGGCCTTATGAAATCTTTAAGGAAATAGGCTAAACTATGAGTATGATGTTTCCCTATTATTGTTCTCTGTGTACCCGGTATTTCATGTGTATATGTCTAAGAAGGTGATGTTAATGGATAATTAGATTATGAGGAGCAACTATTTGCTATCCATGTTAGATAAGTTCGGAAGTTAAGATTGTCTCTGTCAAGTGCTATGGCTAAGTCTATGAGTCCAGGAGATCACCTCGTAGGTCTAAAGTGTAGAGGAAAGGAAATATTCTCACTTGTTTGTAGAGCCAAATGGTTGTGGTTCAAAAACGTACCTTCTATGCATTATGGTTAAATGTGTACATTTATTGTAAAGATACCACTCTAGTTAATGTAATGCCCTAATGTTGAGATATGTGTTGTTGATTTATACTGTGATGCATTGTTGAGTAATGGATATATTGTTAGGATTGATTTCTGGGATTCTCTGATAGGTGGATATGCCCAGTTACAGGGGAAACTCTGTCGAAATTTTTAAGAATTTGTAAAGATAGCCAAATCTTAAGGTCCATAAGTATGTTGAAATTTTGGAAAGAATGTATAAGACCGAGGTAGTCATAAGTGCCTATGTATAACGGTTGGAGGTAAAATGATGGTAACTCTATTATTATAAAGGACTTGTAAAACATTCGAGGACGAATGTTCTTAAGTGGGGGAGAATGTAACACCCCGGAAATTTTGAAGTACTTAAGTGCTATTAAGAAAGTCGATGTGCGCAAATTATATTATTTTATGTGTAGACAAGGATTATTATATGAATGATATCAATTGATCAGGATAATATATGTATGAGGTGCATTAATAATGGTTTGTGGTCTAAGAAGGGTCCCAAGGCTAAGTCAAGTTGAAAGTTTTATGATGGGATGTAGTTTCAAGTGAGTACGCATAAGACCTAAATTCAAACGATCATACCTCTCATGATATGAAGAGTTATATGGTGAAATACCTATCAAAGTAAAGCCCTTTGAGTCTAGTTTCCACATCTTCAAGCCGTTAGTGATTTGTACATTTCTACAAGAAGTTATGACCAAATTACCAAAGGCTGGAAAAATACTATTCTGCAACCAATTATGCGATCGCAGAACCATTATGCGATCGCAGAAGTAGTTATGCGACCGCAAAATGGTCGCAGACCTATCCAGTGAAGCCCATTTCTGGGCATCAATTTTGCGGTGCATTTTGCGACCCGCATACCCATTCTGCGGTCCATTATGCGACCGCAGACCTGCTTTCGGAGGGTTAATTTTTCTATTTTCATAACCCGACCCCATTTTGATAAATAGCCTTTGAGGCTTATATTGGGGGTGTTGTTTTAGGGTTTTAGAGAGAGGTGAGAGCATTTTAGAGAGAGAAGGAGGGAACCGAACATTATAATCATCCAATCTTGCACCAGTCTTCAAGAATCAAGGAAGCTAATCACAAGATCTTCATCTAAGAGGTAAGGTTCCATACCCTAGTTTCCAATTTTGAATTTGGGTAAACGATGGTTGATTTGGAGTATGATTCTTGGGTATAAGAGCATTATTTATACATGCTTGTACTAATAAGGTCTGTGGGAAGCTTGTTGAGCTCAAATAAGTAAAGATTGGGTCGTGGAGTGAAGGAAATCTTGTAGAAGAACCTTGTAGTTAGATTTGCACACCTAGTGTTTGATAAAATGCTCAAATGAGCTGATATCATGAATATCTTCCTAATAATGGTTCAATTTTGTTATGTCTCAAAATAGATTGGGATTGCTAGAATTTCCGGAACATTGTAGTAATTTAAGGAAAGCTCAAAGCAAGGTATGTTGACTTGCGTAAATGGTCGAATTCAGTTACCGGATGATTCGGAGTGATTCGGGAACTTAGTCCCTAAAAACGGAAGCTTAAGTCTTAGGATTTTGACTGTAGTCGGAACTGTGTGAATACGACTCCGAAATGGAGTTTCGTCGGTTATGTTAGCTCCGTTGGGTGATTTTGGACTAAAGGGCATGTTCGGATTATGTTTTAGAGGTCTGTAGCTCATTTAAGCTTGAAATGGCGAAAGTCGAATATTTGGAGATTTTGACTGGTAGTCGACTTTTTGATATCGGGGTCGGAATGTGATTCCGAGAGTTGGAACAGCTCCGTTATGTCATTTGGGACTTGTCTGCAAAATGTAACGTTATTCTGGGTTGGTTTGATAGGTTTCGGCACGCGTTTTAGAAGTTGGAAGATTTGGAAATATATAAGTTCCATTCTTGGTGCGATTTGAATTTTCGGCATTATTTGATGTGATTTGAGACCTCGAGCGCGTCCGTATTAGGTTATGGAACTTGGGCATATGCTTGGACGGGGTCCCAGGGGCCCGAGGTGTATTTCATACGATTTTCAGATAGTTTTCGTGGTTGTGAAGAGTTCTGCATTTTGGTGTAATCGCACCTGCGGACCTTGAGTGCAGGTACGATGGTCGCAGGTGCGAAGATGGAGGCGCAGGTGCAAGAAGAGCTGGACTTGGCAGTCTCCGTAGGTGCGGAGAATTTGTATGCATCAGCGGCTCCGCAGAAGCGGATTCTAGGATGCAGAAGCGAGAGGAAGCGCAGGTGCGGTTGGACATGCGCACCTGCGGTTGCGCAGATGCGGCTAATTATGTCGCAGGTGCGGTCACGCCTAGGCAGAAAAGAGAAATTCGAGGATTTGATTTCATTCTTCGTTTTTGGACTTGAGAGCTCGGAATTGGGCGATTTTTGGAATGATTTGCAGAGGAAACTTTGGGGTAATGATTCCTAACTCGTTTTTGGTTGTATTTCATTAATCAATAGTTGTTTTCTCCATTTAATTTCGGATATTTGGGGTTGAAATTGGGAAAAATTGAAAGAACTTCTTCATTAAAGATTTTGAGTTTTGAAAGGGAATTTGTGGTCGGATTTGAGTAATTCTTATATGGTTGGACTCGTGAGTGAATGGGTGTTCATATTTTTTTATTTTTACCCAATTCCGAGACGTGGGCCCTGGTCGACATTTTAGGGCGAATTTTGGATTTGTTGTTAAAATATTGATTTCATTAATTAGATGAGTCTATTATAGTTGTATTCATGATATGCAATTCTGTTTGTCTAGATTTGGACCATTCAGAGCCGGATAATTGAGAAAAGGTCATTCATACTTACTAATTGAGCTTGGTTCGAGGTAAGTATCTTGCCTAACCTTGTGTGGGGGATTTTTTCCTTAGGATTTGAGTCTTGTATGTTGATTGTAGTCTATCTACGCGAGGTGACGAGTGCGTGCTCGGACTTATTTGTGAAAAGTTGGCCTTTTATGATTCTTAGGTCCTTATATTCTCCGAGTATGAAATTGTTATGGATATGATTTAGGTTCCTATTTACTAGTTTCACCTCTACATGCTTTAATTAGAATTAATTACTTCGGGATTCACTCTTATGCCCTATTTTACTCTTATTTAGCTTAACTGAAGATTTTACCTCCTCTATTGTCATGCTATCTTTTCATAACTGCTTATCTTTATTTGGAATTATTATTATCTCATCCTATAACTGTTCATTCTTAATTTAGGTTATGATTATCTGTACGCTGTTTATCCTTAATTGAATTTTTGAATATCCTTCATATTTTCTCAACCTTAAAAGAAGTTTAGATATCATGTACCTTAGTCGACTTGTAGTATTTGGAATTATTTGACTCGTGTTAGCTTCCCTGTTGTTGAAACGTATAGTGTGAGATCATTGCTACATATTAGTTTTCCCTTACTGAGTTGTTCTCTTTACACCTAGCATTCTTTACTGTGGTTATTCCTTGTGAATTTCGATTCTATCTTTTCTTGTGATTTAAAATTCTTGAGTTGATTTACTTGTTGTACTTTGTATTATTGCCATTGTTACTGTTGTAATTGTTGTGGTGATGCACGAGGCTTCTGCCGTGCTGTTGGGGTTATTGTGATGCACGAGATTTGTCGTGCGGTTGTTGTCATGGGGTTGCATGAGGTTTCTGTCGTGCTATTACTACTAACGATGTTTGCACATGTGGCGTGATAAGGCAGGATATATATATATATATATATATATATATATATATATATATATACAAGTAAAATGTGTAAGTGAGTGATCCCCCTAACTATAATGGGATCGTGGTTATATATTGTGTGTGTATGTGACGTGAGGGAGTGGGAGTGTGGGGTGAGAGAGATGAAGGGAGTGGGTAATGGGACTGTTAAATCAGATTTTTGAGATAAAGTTTTGAGATAACAAACTTTATCTCTTTTAACGTAACTTCA
>AWOL01S0097472.1:0-19897 GCA_000715115.1 Nicotiana otophora
GCTCGGGCCGAGTATGGTACCGGGTGCCGGCCACGTCCCTTCAGGTTTGGGGCGTGATAGATTTAGACCTCAAATTGAGGTCGTATTTCGAAACAAATTACATATCCAAGCTCGGGGGTGAATGGGTAATCGGGTTTTAGTCTGAATCTCGGGTTTGGACCAAGCGAGCCCGGGGTTGACTTTTATTGACTTTTGAGATTTTGGCCAAGAATGAACCTTATTGATTATGGATGTTTTCTGTAGCATTATTTGACTTCATCAGATGATAATTGACTAGGTTTTGATTGTATTGAGGATTATTTCTATGGAATACGATATTGGGTCGTGGAAATTGTCCCGAAATGAGGTAAGTAGCTTTCCTAACTTTATAGGGAGAATATTTTCTACTATTAGATATTGTTTACTACCTGCGAGGGTCACGAACGTATATGCATGTGCCAGGTTAATCATGCTCGGGGAGGGGGGTAAGTGATATGATTATTTGTGCCTTGTAGGATTATGCGACCTTCTTGCTTCATGTCTTACTTGACTTATTGATTACTATGAATATGAAGTTAAATTCTAGATGTCACAATCCAAAACCCATAGACTGTGATGGCGCCCAACGTTGCCGTTAGACAAGCCAACAGTGAACCATCTAAATAATTATTCATTTTATTACTATAAAATCATATGTTTTATTAAATATAGAATTTATTGCATTTAAAAATCGTGAATACATACAATATTAGTAAGATATAAAAAAATATGACAATATCAAGCCAAACCATAATCACCTACTAGAGCATCCCAAAACCGATTGTCACGAGTGCATGAGCAACTACTAAGAAATACAATACTATCACAACATCTGTCTAGAATATAAAATAGACATGATAACTAACATAATGACTATGAAAGAGACTCCATGTGCTGCGGATCGTAACGTGGGATGCAGCTCACCGTAAAGTCCCCGCAATAACTGTGCCTTTGCGCCCAAATGGCCAACCAGAAATATATACCTGCACAATAAGTGCAAAAGTGTAGCATGAGTACGTAAATCAATGCGTGCCGAGTAAGTATCTAACCTTACCCCAAAGAAGTAGTGAAGAGGGGTCGACATTGATACTTACTAGTGGTCAAATAAATTAAATTTAATTAAGTAGACGAGTATGAAACAAGATAAGTAAACAGTTAGAACAAATATAGGCAAATAATACGATCTAAGACTGAACAATGAACACAAAGTCCTCAAATATCGGATACCTTTTCAAATGAAATATGTAATGGTCAACACCAAATCAACGGTCATACCTCAAGGAAGGAAAATTCATGAGTACGCGGGCTCCTTATAATGTATTTCGCACGATTCTGCCAAGGCGAGTAGCCCAATTCAATAAGAGTAAAGGCACAAATTCTTGTCATAGCTTATGTCCCGGTCCGATAATAGTACCACTGAGGTGTTCATCCCGATCCCATAATCGTGTACACTGCCAGTGATCGACCCGCACGAACCATAAATCCATCTCATAATACTGCCGAGGCGATCAGACTGAACCCATAATGATACTACTAAGTCGATCAGCCCGATCCCATAGGAATAATGAAGACTTGACGGGTCATTGGCCCCACTCATGAATATACGTGTGAGTTGTGAAATTTAAGAAAACATTCAGACAAATACATACAACACGGGAGAAATCCATAATAGGAAGTGAAATCTCTACTACTAATCAATTAGTTCTCCATATATCTTGAATCGTAAATCCGATACATTATGCATGTCTAATCTTAGGCAAAATGTATATTAAAGCAATTAAACATGCAAGAATAACTAAAATATTATAATGAAAGCATGGTGTGAGTCTAAGTCTACCCGAAAATAATCATTAAATTCTAGCATACACACGTACACTTGTCACCTCATACGTGCCTAGCCCCCACAACATGTAGCACATAGCAAATACAATACTTACGGGGTAAATGCTTCCTCACAAGATTAGACAAGAGACCTACATCACTTCGAAGTTCCATAACGGGCTCCAACGCCTCTCTAATACCTCAAACCGATGTCGAACAATATGAAACTAGCCAAATAACGTGTAAACCAATCGAAATACACTCCAATACACATAATTTAATAATTTATAAAAAATACCAACTCCGCTCGAAAACCCAACACAAGTCAACCTCGGGCCCGCTCGCCCAGATTTTGAAAATTATTAAAAATAAATATTATCCATAACTAGTCTATATCCAAAATATCATCCAATTTTGTCCATGAATTGACCCTCAAATCAAGGATTTATCATTTCTCAACTTTGGGGTTCAAAATTCCAATTTCTACAATCCAAACACGGATCAAAAATAATAACCAACGAACATAACCCCATTGTTGAGACGAGAATAACGTTGTGACAATCACCTCAGACAGAGCTCTAGAACTCAAGATACACTCACAATAGTAAAATGCTCGGTCTGCCCACTTAAAACACTGCCCAGGTGATTTTCGTTCTCAGCCTTCGCAGGACACCTTCGCGTTCGCGGAGAGCAATTTATCGCGTTTAACAACCAACCGAGAAATTCTTCTTCATGTTCGTAGAACCTCTCTCGCGTTTGCTAAGAAGAAACTTTCGCACGAGAAACTTGCAATATTTTCCGACACGGAAATGGACATAACTCTCTCATACTACTCGGAATTTTTCTTGTTGCTCTGGTTCAGTAATTACGATACAGATCTATTGGTTGAATCTAATCACAAATCAAAGGACGTTTGATAAATATAAGTAATGACCCGATAAGTCAATTTGAGTTTTAGCTTTTATTTATGTGTTTTGAGACCTCGAATAGCTCTGTTTAGTGTTTCTCCATTTGCATGCGGAATCCTTGTCTTTTTACGGAAAAGTTTTATGTGAAAAAACTGCAAGCAAATGTGAATTTTAGCCTTGAAAATGATTTGAGTTAACTACGGTCAACATTTTATGTAAATGGACCGGATCAGTATTTTGACAGTCCCAGTGGGTCCGTATCATGATTTGGGACTTGGGCGTATAACCAGATTTGAATGCGGAAGTCCCTAACTTGATTTAACATGATTTGTTACAAAACTAGTAATTTGAAGGTTTCAAGAATTCCTAAGTTTTATCGTAAATTGACTTTGTTGCTACCGAATCCGGATTGCGATTCTGGAACTCGATATAGGTTCATTTCACTATTTATCACTTGTCTAGAAAATATGGTGCAAAACTGAGTTGATTTGGCATGATTCGGATGTTCAGTTGTAAATTGGAAAGTTCTTAAGTTTCTTTGAAAATTTCATGCATTAATGTCCGATTCGTAGTTCTATGTGTTATTTTAGTATTTTGATCATGCAAGCGAGTTTGTATGATGTTGTTACACTTGTATACAAGTTTGGTTTGGAGCTTGAGTGGCTCGGGTGAGTTTGAGATGTGTTTCAGATGAATTCGGTTAAGGTTGGAATCGCTGGTGCACTTCTGGTGCTGGTGCTCTGCTGCAGATCTCGCATCTGCGTGGTCTGGCTCGCAATCGGGACCCTCGTTTTTGCAAATAAGCATTTGCATTTGTGATCATGGGCTGGATTGGGTGGTTTCGCATTTGCAAGGATTATGTTCGCATTTGTGAACTGTCAGTGATCACAATTGCGATCACATTGTCGCATTTAAGACTCAATAGTCCTTGAGTTGTATTTGGATTTGCGAAGAAATGGTACGCATTTGCGAAGGTTGGGTGTTCGCATTTGCGACTTTTATGGCCCTGACATAGGTTATTCACATTTGTGACCCTTGTCTCACATTTGCGATGTTTGAAATTGCGAACAAAACATCGTAATTGCGACATCCGTAGCTGGGTAAAAGAGGGGAAAACGGGACTTAGCTCATTTCTCACAATTTCTCAACCCTAAACACCCTAGATGCGATTTTCTAAGAGACTTTCCTCCTCAAATTCATTGGTAGGTGATTTTAATCCATTTCCTTTCAATTACCCATTATATGTCATGCGGTTTTAACATCAAATCTAGGGTTTTCATGGTAGAAATTAGGAATTTGGGTAATAATTGGTTATTGTTGTAAAATTGAGATTTAGACATCGAATTGGGGTCGAATTTCAAAATAAATCACATAACCAGGCTCGGGGGTGAATGGGTAATTGGGTTTTGGTCCGAATGTCGGGTTTTGACCAAGGGAGCCCCGATTTGACTTTTGTCGACTTTTTCCAAAATCATTAAAGATTGAATCTTTTTTCACCCGTGAATAGTTTCCAAAAACTATTTTGAATTGTTTGAACTGTATTTGGTGAGATTTCATTGGTTTGGAGGCTAGCGCTAGAGGTAAAGCCCCAGTTGAGCTTTGATTTGATTGCGAAGCGAGGTAAGTATCGTGGTTAACCTTGACTAGAGAGATTAGGACTTATTAGTCTATTTGATACGTGTTTTATGTGTGGAAACAACGTATATGTGAGGTGACGAGTACTTATACGTTGTTATTAGGTTAAAGCATGCTGGTGGAACTTGTTTCTTTGTATGTTATTGCTTTGCTAATTATGATACCCATGCTTAGGTTAGGCTGTTACTTCTTTGATTACTCGTTTCGTAATTATTGCTCATTTCTTCATTTCTTCCTCGGCCTCCCAAGTAGCCTCTTCAACCTGTTGGTTTCCTAAGGAGGCAATATCTTTATTTCTCAACTTTCGGACTTGCCGATCAATAATAGAAACTAGAATCTCTTCATAAGTCAATTTCTCATCAACCTCAATAGTCTCAACCGGAACAATGAGTGTCGGGTCTCCGACTACTTACTTCAACATAGACACATGAAACTACGGGTGCACTAATGACATATCAGATGGTAGCTCAAGCTTGTACGCCGCCTCACCGATCCTCTAAATGATTTTGTACAGTCCGACATTCCTTGGACGCAATTTCCCTTTCTTACCAAATTGCATTACACCTTTCATGGGGGAAATCTTCAAGAATACCCCAATCATCTTCTTTGAATTCCAAATCCCTATGACGAACATCTGAATAGGGATTCTGATGACTCTTAGCAGTCTTCAACTGCTCCTTAATGATTTTAAGTTTTTCCATAGCCTGGTGCACGAGGTCTAGCCCTATCAACTTTGCTTCCCCAATTTTGAACCACCCAATGGGGGATCTACATCTCCTACCATATAAAGCCTTGAACGGTGCCATCTGAATGCTAACATGATAACTATTGGTGTAGGAAAATTATATCAATGGCAAATGATCATCCCAGCTAGCTTTGAAGTCTAGAACACAAGCGTGCAACATATCCTCAAGCATTTGAATAGTTCGCTCTGCCTGCCCGTCAGTCTGCGGGTGAAAGGCTGTACTGAGATTCACCTGAATACCCAAACCTTGCTGAAATTTCTTCTAAACTTTAGTCGTGAGCTGTGCCCCCGATCAGAAATGATAGAAACTGGAGTGACATGCAACCTGACTATTTCTTTAATATACAACTGAGCATACTGTTCCGCTGTGTCGTTAGCCTTAACCGGCAAGAACTGTGATGATTTCGTGCGTTGATCCACAATCACCCAAATCCAATCAAACTTAGGAGGAGTGCGAGGTAATCCTACCACAAAGTTCCTTTTATATCATTTCTCACTTCCACATTGGAATTTTTATGCTATGTGCCAACCCACCGGGCCTTTGGTGTTCGCCCTTCACTTGCAGACAATTTGGACATCTCGCCACAAATTCTGCCACATTCCTCTTCATATCATTCCACCAATAGACTTCCTTAACATCATGATACATTTTCGTAGAACCGGGGTGCACGAAATACCTGGAAGTGTGAGCCTCGGTCATGATTCTCTCCTGGAGACTATCTCTATTGGGAACACATAGACGCCCTTAGTACCTTAGTGTACCATCACCCATGCCAAGAGAAAAGGCCATGGTCTTATGTTTATGCATTCCCTCTTTCAATTGTGCCAACAATAGATCGTGGTATGGCTTCTACTTGACTTCCACAACAAGTGATGATTCAGCCCTATTTTGCACAATCACCCTTCCTTCAACTGGTCTGTGGTAGCATAATGAGCCGCAAACCTGATCTCCACACTTGCCTAACCCGCTTCACTTTGCGGTCCGCAAAGAGGTTCTGTGGCCGCATAGTGGGCCGCAGAAATATATTTTTCTGTCCAAAATTTTCCTTTACTCACCAGCGCATTGTTCAACCCAAAACGTCTGAGCCACGGCGAGCAAGCTCGCCGTGAAGAATTTCTACAATCCTCAAACACGTAAGCCCACTTCAGCACCACGAAACCTTAACTTCCTTTATGAATTTTTACGGGGCCTTACAAATGGCTGACAGGTCACACTTATATAATCATCCCGTGGGAGATACTCCCATGACCTTCCACACTAGGTAGCAAAATCTACACATCCATGGCTAACAACCATATTATTACTGTAATTCAAATCAAGAATTCATAAATCAATACACAATGCCTCCTCCACATAACACCATTATCAAGCGACATAAAAATAACGCCAACATACTCTGAACATCTGAAATCTCTCCCCAGCTCTTCGTAGCTCGTGACATTCCTGTCAAAACAAGATCGTAACCTTGATCCTAAAGTTCCAATTCCATACCGCTTAATGCACTTATGATGTTGCTACGTAAGAGTACAAGAATTTCATCATAACTCCTGAACCACCAGTAGAATAGATGTCTCATCGGCTAGAACAATTCACTTAATTCATTTTAGAAGAAGAATCGCAACTCGCAACCAACTTCCCATAGCCTCAAAAGACATAGAACTCAAGTTGTGTTCTAAACCACCATAACTCTTCCAGGACCTCTTTACACATAATCAAAACAATCAGAATGAAAAACCTCCAAATCAATCAAAATACGGAGGTTGTATAGCCCGCACGTATAGCCAAGAAACACTTGTATTGCCTTACCATACCGAAGGAATTGATCATTTCCTTAACCATGCTGATCCAAACCACTACTAGGTTGACTCAGCTTCTTTCGATTTCTTCTTGACTTGCCTTCAAAATCAATAACTCTATTTAATCACACAACGGATCCCAATAAACACTCATTCCAAGTGACCCAAATAACGAGACCATGTCATTTCAATACCCATAAGCCATTTCATACCCTCCTCGTGCAGTCTATAGTTACTCTAAGTAATATAGATCTTCTGCTAGTCCGAAGTTATTTCTCCTATTTTTCTAACATTGTACCGTTGACCCGTTGATAACATAGAAATGCTCCAAGTACCTTTCATACTCAACTGCAAAACCTAATCCTCAGCAATATAACGAACGTGGGAATCCTTAAGCACCACACCTAAGATATTGAATCCACTAGAACAATTATTGAGAGTCTCCCACTCTAGTCCAGTCCCGATTATTTAACTAAACCACTACTGCTCCATTAGCACGTGAGCACACCAATGAAGCAACCAGATGAATACTTTCCCTTTTAAATCACATCCATCAAATCCCCTTCTCAAATTGCCCCTAATGTTTTCATCCCTTAGTAATAACTAATCCATCAACGTATTAATAACTCGAAACTACAAAGGCACATCACCATGTGACCCAATCATAGACGGTAAGCTAACCTACTTAACTTTATGCCACTATTACATAAATCAAGAACCCACAATGACTCCTCCTTCTCAGTTATTGTAAGGAACCGTAAAATTGAGCATAAAACCCGGGGTTTCGTTGTACCAAAGTAGGCTTACGTGTTTGGGGCTCGTACTTTTTGGGTTGAACAATGCGCTGGGGAGTTGAAGGAATATGTTTGGCAGAATTGGGCATTTCTGCAGCGTATTATGCGGCCGCATAATCACTCTACGGGTCGAAGAATGGCCGCAGAGTGAGACAGTTTTTTAGGCCATATTTGATGTCATTTTCGCGGCCCATTATCCGACCGAAAAACTATTTCGCACGCTGCACTCTGATCGTATATTAATCTTTGACATTTTATGGAAGGAGGTTCTGCAGCGCATTATGCGACCGCAAAAGAGGTCTGCGGGCCGCATAATGGACGCATAGCGAGGCAGGCCAGCCCAGTTCCAGAGGGTAATTTCGCGGGTTGCAGAGGCATTATGTGGTCGCATATGCGATCGCAGATCCTCTTTCGGAGCATTATTTTTGGATTTTTAAAACCCGACCCTACTTCGATAAAATAGACGCAATGGATCATTTTTGAGCTGAAACCTGATATTTTGAGAGTGAGAGAGTCCCGTAGGGTGGGAGAGTGATCTTCAACAAATTGTCCTTCGATTCTTGCTCGAATATTTGAATATTAACAAGGAAAAACTCACTAGGTCTTCATCCTAGAGGTAAGATTCTACACCCTAGCCCTTAACTTCGAAATTTATCTAAGAAAGGGTAATTAGCAAGAAAATTCTTGGGTATGGGAGTTGTTTATTTTGCATGCATGTGTTATCAAAGGGTGTAGGAAGATTGTGAGCTAAAAATGGTAAATAATGGGTTGTGGGATAATGGAATCCTCCATAAAAGGACCTTGAAACCTTAATGCACAGCTAATGTTTGATAAAATGCTCAAATTAGCTAAAACTATGATCTTCTCCCTAATTTTGGTTCAACTTGTTATATTTCTAAAATAGATTGAAGTTCCTAAGTATTTCGCAATATTTTAGAGTTTAAGGAAGCTCAATTGAGGTATATTGGCTAAACCCTTCTTTAAGAATTAGAACCCCAATATCCTTATAAGTTCCAAGATATTTATTACAAATCGACTATTCCGAATATGTTTTGTGACAAAGATATATGTTTAATTCGTGTTTCAAATGCTCTTATAATATTGTATTATAAGTTGAGGATGTGTTCCAAACTATGGATTGTGAATATAGATGTTATCATTCCATGTCGTGATTTATGTGGAAATTATTATGCCAAATTGTGTAGAGATTGTGATTGGGATTATGCCTCTACCCGCATATATTGGGGTGAGGTGGCAATGCCGCTTTGTGTATGATTTTGTTATTATTGTTGCACCACCACCCACATATATATATATTGGGATGAGGAAGCATGGCCGCTTTGTGTACGTATTGGTATAGTTTATGCATTTCCACCCGCATATATTGGGGTGAGGCGGCATAGCCGCTTTGTGTAGGTTTTTAGTACTGTGGTTATACCTCCACCCACATACATCGGGGTGAGGCGACAAGGCTGCTTGAGTAGAGTTTTAGTATTGTGCTTACACCTCCACCTGCATACATTAGGGTGAGGCGGCGAGGCCGCTTTATGTAAATATGGTTATAGAGGATCTCATTTTAGATTATATAAATGTTATTGACAACTCTTGGTAAGTATCATGTGGCGTAAACGGCTATCTATGCTATTCTATTGACGCTATGATTTATCATATTCATATTGTACTTCTGATTTCTTAAATTGGTATTTGGTTTTCATACTCTTACTATTCGACATGTACTAACGTCCCTTTTGCCGGGGGTGCTGCTTCTTTAATGGATGCAGGTGGTTCCATAGTGGAGGATATTGACCAGTGATAGAGGTGCTCATTCTTCCCAGATGACTTGGTGAGCCCCATTTCTTTTTGGGGTTGTGCATCTTTTATTTCGTATGTGTTATCGTGTTTTTAGGTATAGCCGGAGCCTTGTTGCCGGCACTATCGTTTTACTCTTTGTTATCTTTAGAGGCTCGGTAAACTTAGTGTGGGTTATGGATGGGTGTTGGGAATGTTAAACAGGTTGTGTTATGATTAAATCACTTGTTCCACTTTGAACCACGTAGGGGTGTGTGTGTGTTTTGAGACTTATTAATAAAGTAACTAATGGTAATGAATTGGTATTGTAGACACGATCACCTTATTATCTAATTAACGAAAATATATATTATCCTTATTCATGGATGAGTTTGGGTAGAATGATATCTAACAGGCTTGCTCGGCCGGGTTCACTCGGTTGAGCGCCGGTCACGCTCCCCGATTTTGGGGGGTGACAGTTACCATGATCTCACACTATTGCTCATCCAAATTTCCCATAAGTTCTTATTGCACTAATCATAACACATCCCGAATTATTAGCCATAATCGCACACTCAGCCTCTTAACAGTCGTACCATCGTCTTCAAGTGATCCAAGATCACATCGCAGTACTTGCATCCCAGTAGATAGAAGGCAGAACTCTTTATAGGAACTGCACCAAGAGTCATGCAACCCCTAACCTTTCTCATAGGAGATAGCCTACCTGTGTAACTTCATACCAACATCCTTCAACGGCATAGCCATAAACACATCCATTATGAAATCAGTTGATTCCCCGAGGACCACACTCATCGGCCAGCTACAAGAGTCCGTTCATCCCATTAGCATCAATTGAAGATTCAACAATACGTTCCAAAACTCGAAGTCATGTGGCATCCCAAAATGATAATCAAGATTACAGATCCCTTTACGTTCTAAGCAAACTCTTCCCATCACATTCAAACTTCCTAAGCAAACTACTCGATCTCTGCTGCTCGTATTTCACCTTATAACAACTCATCTACCACGAGACAGAATCCTACATGTCCTTTATTATCTTTCGCTACTAAAATACAGCCTCAAATCATAAATCCATCTCTGTAGCAGACGAACTAATGAATTGCCACCAACTCTAAGCATCCATAAAGATCATCTTTCTCAAGCCATCAACACTAAAAACACCTATTTGACCATGAAGCTGCCACACACCGCAATCTCTAATACCCGCTTCTTATGTACCATTTCACAACACCCCACCCCGAAGGCAAACCAACAAAGAACATCACAACGATGAGCCTAAATGCGTTCAAACAAAGACGATGACACCACATCACAAACGAGAATTCCACCATGTTTGAAAATATTTAATCACGCTACTCCATCAACCAAAGCCTGAACATCCATAATCTGATTGCCTCTCCTCCCCCACAATTAAATGTCGAATCTCTAAACCATGAACCGAGAAATGCTCGTCTTGGGACATTCACTGTCGTGACACATAAATAAGCACACTACCATTCACACCATCACTCCGCAATAACAACGCATGAACATCACAATACACTGTGCATTGCCTCAAAACCATAGGCAACTCTAACACCGGGCTGAAACGACAGAACAACCCTCCACAAGACGACGATAATAGTCCGTCTTGATATGCGTTGAAAACATCCTGCATAATATCTGCGGCACCACTACAACTCCTCGATTCCCAATTGATAACAAGCTCTTAATATCGTATAAGAATGAGTATGAAGGAAATGAAGACATAAGCTTCAGTGAAATCAAACTACACAACGAGGAATAAAGAAGGGAAGTTCTCCTAACAACTTTGTAGCCTCTTAATGATAAGTGCAAACGTCTCTGTACCGATCCGTAAGACTCTACTAGACTTTCTCATGACTCGCGACACCTAAGTGAACCTAGAGCTCTAATACCAAGCTATCACGACCCAAAGCCCATAGGCCATGACAGTGCCCAACGTCGCCATTAGGCAAGCCAACGATGAACCATCTAAATAATTATTCATTTTATTACTTTAAAATCATAAGTTTTATTTAATAAATAATTTACTGCATTTAAAAATAATGAATACATACAATATTAGTAAGATATAAAATAAAATATGACAACATCAAACCAAACCATAGACACCTACTAGAGTGTCCCAAATTTCGGTGTCACAGGTGCATGAGCAACTACTAAGAAATAGAATACCATCACAACATCTGTCTGGAATATAAAATAGACAAGATAACATGAATGAATATGACCATTAAAGTCCATGCAATACCTATGCCTTTGTGCCCAAATGACCACCAACAATATATCCCTACACAATAAGTGCAGAAGTGTAGCATGAGTACGTAAATCAACATGTACCCAATAAGTATCTAGCCTAACCCCGAAGAAGTAGTGACGAGGGTCGATATTGACACTTACTAGTGTTCAAATAAATTAAATATAATAAAGTTGACAAGTATGAAATATGGCAAGTAAACAGTGAGAACATATATAGGAAAATAATACGATCTACGACTGAATAGTGAACGCAAAGTCTTCAAATAGCAGATACCTCCTCAAATGAAATACGTAATTGTCAACACCAAATCAAGGGTCACATCTAAAAATAGGAAAATTCATGAGTACGTGGGCTCATTATCATGTATTTCATATAATTCTGCCGAGGCGAGCGGCCCGATCCCATAAGAGTTAAGTCACAAATTCCCACTCTAGCATACGGCCCTATCCCATAATAGTATCGTTGAGGCATTCAGCCCGATCCCATAATCGTGTACACTGCCGAGCGTCGACCGGCATGAACAATAGATGCATCTCATAAGACTGCCAAGGCGAATGACCCGATCCCATAATGATACAACTGAGGCGATCAGCCCAATCCCATAGGAATAGTGAAGACTTGATAGGTCAATGGCCCACACTCCCGAATATACGTGTGAGTTGTGAAATTTAAGAAAACTTCTGGACAAATACATACAACACGGGAGAAATCCATAATATGAATTAAAATTTTCACTTCTAATTAATTAGCTCTCAATATATCATGAATCGTAAGTCTGATACGTTATGCAGGTCTAATCTCAGGAAAAATATATATTAAAGCAATTAAACATGCAAGAATAAGTCAAATATTATATGTAAAGGATGCCGGGAGTCTAAGTCTACTCGAACCTAATCATTAAATTCTAGCATATGCACGGACACTCGTCACCTCATACGCGCATAGCACCTACAATATGTAGCACATAGAAAATACAACACCTACGAGGTAAATTTGTCCTCACAAGGTTAGATAGGAGACTTACCTCACTCTGAAGTTCCATAATCGGTTCCAACGCCTCTCTAACACCTCAAACCGATGTAGAATTATCCGAAACTAGCCAGACAATGTGCAAACCAATCAAAATATACTCCAATAATCATAATGTAACAATTTATAACAATTCCCAACTCCGCTCGAAAAGTAAACACAAGTCAATACCAGGCCCGCGCGCCCGAATTTTGAAACTTATTAAAAATAAATAATACCCTTAACTAGTCTATTTCCAGAAAATCATCCAATTTTGTCCATGAATTAACTCTCAAATCAAGGATTTACCATTTCTCAACTTTGGAGCTCAAAATCCCAATTTCTACAATCCAAACACGGATAAAAATAATAACCAACAGAAATAGTCATGGAAAAACATCAAAATAAAGGTAAGACATCTACCCTCTTAGTGAGAAAAGAACAATGCCACAAAAATCAATTCAAACATAGCTCTAGAACGCAAGGTGTGCTAAAAAAACTAAAATGCTCGGTCTGCCTATTTAAAACACTACCCATGTGATTCTTATTCTTCGCTTTCGNTAAGTCAAATATTATATGTAAAGGATGCCGGGAGTCTAAGTCTACTCGAACCTAATCATTAAATTCTAGCATATGCACGGACACTCGTCACCTCATACGCGCATAGCACCTACAATATGTAGCACATAGAAAATACAACACCTACGAGGTAAATTTGTCCTCACAAGGTTAGATAGGAGACTTACCTCACTCTGAAGTTCCATAATCGGTTCCAACGCCTCTCTAACACCTCAAACCGATGTAGAATTATCCGAAACTAGCCAGACAATGTGCAAACCAATCAAAATATACTCCAATAATCATAATGTAACAATTTATAACAATTCCCAACTCCGCTCGAAAAGTAAACACAAGTCAATACCAGGCCCGCGCGCCCGAATTTTGAAACTTATTAAAAATAAATAATACCCTTAACTAGTCTATTTCCAGAAAATCATCCAATTTTGTCCATGAATTAACTCTCAAATCAAGGATTTACCATTTCTCAACTTTGGAGCTCAAAATCCCAATTTCTACAATCCAAACACGGATAAAAATAATAACCAACAGAAATAGTCATGGAAAAACATCAAAATAAAGGTAAGACATCTACCCTCTTAGTGAGAAAAGAACAATGCCACAAAAATCAATTCAAACATAGCTCTAGAACGCAAGGTGTGCTAAAAAAACTAAAATGCTCGGTCTGCCTATTTAAAACACTACCCATGTGATTCTTATTCTTCGATTTCGTGAGACACCTTCGCCTTCTCGAAAAGAAATTTATTGCATAGACCGGTCAATCCAGAAATCATTCTTCGCGTTTGCGCAACCTCTCTCGCATTCACAAAGCATAAAAGTTCGTACTAGAAACCAAAAATCTTTCCCGACACGAAAATGGGCATAACTCCCTCATACGACCTCGGAATTCTATGATTTCTTGTTTCTATGGTTGCGTAATTATTATACTGATCTAATGGTTTGATCTAATCACAAAGCAACGGTTGTTTGCTCATTATAATACCATTTATTCCCAAAAAAGCGATGTCGGAACATCAAATAAGAGCGCGACATAACTCAAACTCACCCGAAACACACCCGAGGCCCCCNTCCTCACAAGGTTAGATAGGAGACTTACCTCACTCTGAAGTTCCATAATCGGTTCCAACGCCTCTCTAACACCTCAAACCGATGTAGAATTATCCGAAACTAGCCAGACAATGTGCAAACCAATCAAAATATACTCCAATAATCATAATGTAACAATTTATAACAATTCCCAACTCCGCTCGAAAAGTAAACACAAGTCAATACCAGGCCCGCGCGCCCGAATTTTGAAACTTATTAAAAATAAATAATACCCTTAACTAGTCTATTTCCAGAAAATCATCCAATTTTGTCCATGAATTAACTCTCAAATCAAGGATTTACCATTTCTCAACTTTGGAGCTCAAAATCCCAATTTCTACAATCCAAACACGGATAAAAATAATAACCAACAGAAATAGTCATGGAAAAACATCAAAATAAAGGTAAGACATCTACCCTCTTAGTGAGAAAAGAACAATGCCACAAAAATCAATTCAAACATAGCTCTAGAACGCAAGGTGTGCTAAAAAAACTAAAATGCTCGGTCTGCCTATTTAAAACACTACCCATGTGATTCTTATTCTTCGCTTTCGCGAGACACCTTCGCCTTCTCGAAAAGAAATTTATTGCATAGACCGGTCAATCCAGAAATCATTCTTCGTGTTTGCGTAACCTCTCTCGCATTCACAAAGCATAAAAGTTCGTACTAGAAACCAAAAATCTTTCCCGACACAAAAATGGGCATAACTCCCTCATACGACCTCGGAATTCTATGATTTCTTGTTTCTATGGTTGCGTAATTATTATACAAATCTAATGGTTTGATCTAATCACAAAGCAACGGTTGTTTGCTCATTATAATACCATTTATTCCCAAAAAAGCGGTGTCGGAACATCAAATAAGAGCGCGACATAACTCAAACTCACCCGAAACACACCCGAGGCCCCCGAGACCCCGTCTGATCAAACAAATCTGTCCTAAAACATAACATGAACCTGCTCAAGGCCTCAAATCATACCAAACAATAACAAAACCAAGAATCCCGATCAATTCGAGCATAATGAACTAATGAAATTTTAAACTTCTAAAAAGCATGCCGAACTATAACAAATCAACCCAGAATGACCTCACATTTTGCATGTAAGTACCACATGCCAAAACGGACCTATACCAACTCTTGATACCATAATCTGGATACGATATCAACAAAGTCAACTCTCGGTCAAACATATCAACCATCTAATCCTTCAATCTTTCAACGTTTTCCAAAAGCATCAAATTAACTTACAGACCTCCAAATGCAAATTCGGACATATGCAGAAGTCCAAAATCATCATCCGGACCTAATAAAACTGTCAAAACTCTAATCTAAGATCGTTTACTCTAAAGTCAAATCTTGGTTGACTCTTTTAACTTAATTCTTAAAAATGAGAATTATTCTTCCTAACTAACTTTGATCTTCCCGAAAATCTAATCTGACTACACTTGCAAGTCATAATATATGAAGTGAATCTATTCAAGGCCTTAAACCACCAAATGACATGCTAGAGATCAAAATGACTGGTCGGATCGTTACACTAGAAATCATGATTTAGCTTATTATAATTTGATTAAAATTTGACAGACTTTTTGTGACATTATTGAAGTGCAAAATTGTCGTCATTATACTTAATAACAAATACATCACTATGACCATTATTCTAGAGATATTGGATTCTGTACTCGAGTTGAAGATCATTTTTGAGACTTGTTGAGATACTTGAACAATAAGGTTACTTGAACAATAAGGTTCTTGAGCTTTGTTGAATTGTTATTGGCTTGAAAGTTGTGATTGATGTTCAATTGGAATATTCACTTAATCACTTTCCTTGGTGTTATTCATGCTTCCTACCTTGCTTGTTATTGATATACATGTGTTTGGTGAGCAAAAGTGTAAAGCACGAAGGGTGATGTCGTGCCATTTTATACAGATTCTCATGTGAGGAAGAGTGTAAAGCACGAAGGGTGATGTCGTGCCATATGAGAGTAAAAGCACGAAGGATGATGCTGTGCCATGTGAGTAAAGCACGAAGGGTGATGTCGTGCTATATCATTTACATTATTATGTGCTCATGGAACGAATGGTGTTTCCGTGCAGATGAGGACGACAGACATGCATTATATTGTGATGTCTTTTCCTTATGTATTATTCATGTCTTTATCTTGAACAGTTACTGTTGAACCTATGTTTTCTATGTGACTTGTCGTTCTTGTTCTGTCTTTGTCCTCTACCTCAATTCTTGATGAATCATTTATGCCTTCTATATACCCTTTCAGAGCCGATAGTCTATAGAAAATAGCCTCTCTACCTACATTAGGTAGGGGTAAGGTCTGCGTACAGACTACCCTCCACAGACCCCACCTGTTGGGATCAAACGGGTTTGTTGTTGTTTGTTATATGTTAAACTTGTAAATATCATGCTTTCCTTCTTATTTGAATATCTACATCTATGTCGTTTCTCATTGTTGCACTATTGTATAATTCTTCTACCATGTTAGTTATTCATGCCTTCTACTTATTTAAATTATAAAGATTATGTCTTCCCTCTTGTTTGTTATATATACATCTAAGCGCTCCACCATGTTAATTAGTGAAATTTATGTTCTTCTAACTTAATTGATGTCATTTCTTATATGCCTTCTACCAAGTATGTTAATGTTGTCCATATGTACTGCCTTATTTGTTATTGCTACTTGTGTAATTCCCATTTTGTCATTATGGTTATTGGCATCTCTTTCACCTAGTTGCTACTGTTATACATATATTTAGTGAGAATGAGATAAATGCACGAAGGGTGTTGCCGTACTATTTGATTTGATATCTTGAGTACATTTCTCACACTGTGAAAGTTATGAATTTACTTCCATGGTTTGTTGGTCATCGCTTTAAGAAAAGGATTGGTCGTGATATTGAGGAATATTGACCGTGAGTTCTTCTAGTAATCATTTACTGCTTTGCATATTTGTTTCTTATACTTTTTTCTATTATGTTCTAGTATTATTTCTATTTCTAGTCTACTACACAGGCTATATCTGTGAGTATTGTTTCTAAACTAAAAATCATCGTCGCTATTTCACCGAGATTAGACAATATACATACTGGTATATAGGGTCGATTGTACTCATACTACACTTTTCACCTTGCGTGTAGATTTTGAAGCTGGAGTTGTTATGTAAGGCGGGAGCTGGCATCGAAAACGTACCTGTGTTCTAGATATAGCTTCCACTTGTCCTTGGACGATTTAGATTTTGCTAATATGTTTATGTAAACTTCGAACATATGATCTATTGATTTCGTACCAGCTATTGTAAATTTTAAGTCTTAAAAGCTCATGAATTGTACTATTAGTCATTGGAAGTTAAATAGAACTCAGTTGTTTTACTCATTTACTCTTGTTAATGTCACGACCCGAAATTTCCCACCGACGGGACTGTGATGGCGCCTAACATTTCACTTGCTAGGCAAGCCAACGTTAGAGAATCATTAAACCAATTCCTTATTTCTATTCAATAATTAACTAAGATAAAATATAATAAGTGCGGAATATATTCACGAGCATTCTTGACTGCTCTGGTAATCATTCTGTTGTATCTACTGTTTCTTTCATTCAGACAGTTGTATTTCTTCCAGACTATTATTTGTAGCAAACTCTAGAATGCTCGTGAATTGTGACTCCAGATCCGGGTGGTAGTAATTAATATAGTTTTTATGATATTTCGCACTTATTATATTTCATCTTGGTTAATTATTATTAATTACTGAATAGAAATAAGGAATTGGTTTAATGATTCTCTAACGTTGGCTTGCCTGGCAAGTGAAATGTTAAGCGCCATCACGGTCCCGTCGGTGGGAAATTTCGGGTCGTGACATTAACAAGAGTAAATGAGTAAAACAACTGAGTTCTATATAACTTCCAATCTAGTAGTAAAATTCATGAGCTTTTAAGACTTAGAATTTACAAAAGCTAGTACGTAATAAATAGATCATATGTTCGAAGTTTACATAAACATATTAGCAAAATCTAAATCTACCAAGTACAAGTGGAAGCTATAACCAGAACATAGGTACATTTTCGATGCCATCTCCCGCCTTACATAACAACTCCAGCTCCAAAATCTACACGCAAGGTGAAAAAATATAGTATTAGTACAATCGACCCTATATACACAGTAAGTATATTGTCTAACCTCTGTGAAGTAGCGACGAGGATTTTTAGTTTAAGAACAATACTCATTGATATAACCTGTGTAGTAGACTTGCAATAGAAACAATGCTAGAACATAATAGAAAAAAGTATAACATACAAATATGCAAAGCAGTAAATGATTACTAGAAGCACTCACGGTCAATATTCCTCAATATCACGACCAATCCTTCCTTAAAGCAATGACTAACAAACCACGGTAGTAAATTCATACTTTTTACAGTGTGAGAACTGTACTCAAGATATCAAATCAAATAGCACGGCAACACCCTTCGTGCATTTATCTCATTCTCACCAAATATATGTATAACAGTACCAACTAGGTGAAAGAGATGCCAATAACCGTAATGACAAAATAGGAATTACACAAGTAGCAATTACAAATAAGGCAGTACATATGGACAACAGTAACATACTAGGTAGAAGGCATATAAGAAATGACAGCAATTAAGGTAGAAGAGCATAAATTTCACTAACTAACATGGTAGAGCGCTTAGTTGTATATATAACAAACAAGAGGGAAGACATAATCTTTATAAGTTAAATAAGTAGAAGGCATGAATAACTAACATGGTAGAAGAATTATACAATAGTGCAACAATGAGAAACGACATAGATGTAGATATTCAAATAAGAAGGAAAGCATGATATTTACAAGTTGAACATATAGAAGGCATAAATAATACATCAACAATTGAGGTAGAGGACAAAGACAGAACAACAAGGAAAAGTCACATAGAAAACATAGGTTCAACAGTAATTGTTCAAGATAAAGACATGAATAATACATAAGGAAAAGACATCACAATATAATGCATTTCTGTCGTCCCAGTCTGCACGGAAACACCATTCGTTCCATGAACACATGATAATGTAAATGATATAGCACGGCATCACCCTTCGTGCATTAATACTCACAATATGGCACGGCATCGCCCTTCGTGCATTAACACTCACAATATGGCACGGCATCACCCTTCGTGCATTAACACTCACAACATGGCACGACCTCACCCTCCGTGCATTAACACTCACAATATGGCACGGCATCACCCTTCGTGCAATAACACTCACAATATTCCACAGCATCACCCTTCGTGCATTAACACTCTCCCTTACCATAATGCAATGCATAAATAACAACAGGGAGATAGAATAACAAGTACAAACCTTACATCAACATTTGGTTCCATAATATCAATCTCAACTT
>AWOL01S0097477.1:0-16398 GCA_000715115.1 Nicotiana otophora
GTCCGGGAAGGTCATCTGGGAAAACTTCTGGAAATTCTCTAACAACTGGCACAGACTGAAGAGTTGGTGGTTCTGATTCTGGATTAATTATGTGAGCCAAATAGGCGAGACACCCCTTACCGATCATTCATTGTGCCTTAAGGTAAGAAATAAACTTACCTACAAGCGATGTTGAACTACCCTTCCACTCTAAGACTTCTTCATTTGGAAATAGGAACCTGACTATCTTGGCACGACAATCTAACATGGCATAACAGGAAGACAATCAATCTATACCCATGATCACATCGAAATCCACCACTTCTAACTCTATGAGATCGGCCTCGGTGCTGCGACCTTGCACTGAAACTATATAACCTCTATAGACTTTTGTGGCTTTTACTGACTCGCCAACTGGAGTAGATACTGTAACGACCCGACCGGTCATTTTGAGCATTTGAACTTTGCTTGGTTATTTGAGGGCATGAGTAGCTCCGTGTAATGTATTATGACTTGTGTGTATCGTCGGTTTCGGTTTTTGTTGATTCGAAATTAGTTTGGAAGAATGAATTTTATTGTAGAAGCTTTAAGTTGGAAGAGTTGACCAAGTTTGACTTTTGTGTACTAACCCCAGAACGGAGTTTTGATGGTTCCGTTAGGTCCGGATGATAATTGTGGACTTGGGCGTATGGCCGGATTTGCATTTGGGTGTTTCTAGAAGGTTTCAGCACTATTTGGCGAAAAGTGAAATTTGAAAGTTTGGAATATTCATAAGTTTGACCGAGAGTTGACTTTGATGATATCGGGTTTGAATTGTTGTTCCGGGAGTTGGAATAGGTTCATTATGTCATTTGAAACTTGTATGCAAAATTTGGATTCATTCCGGATTGGTAAGGCTTGAATCGGACGCTTGATTCAAAGTTCGAAGTTTATGAACTTAAGAGATTGAGCTTAAGTGCATGAGCATCAACTAGAAATATAAAATAAAATACAACATCTGTCCGGAATACAAATTGGACAGGAAGATATAAATACTCTGAAGGAGACTCTGCTGGCTGCGGACTCGTAACGTGGAATGCAACTCACCTAATTCCCCACAATAATCGCGCCTTTGCGCCCACAAGGCCATTATACATATATGCACCTGTACAAGAAAATGTGCAGCAAGTGTAGCATGAGTACGTAAATCAACGCGTACCCAGTAAGTATCCTGCCTAACCTCGAAGAAGTAGTGACGAGGGGTCGATTCCGATACTTACTAAGGACCAACGATATGATAATATGAAATTCTAATTAAGCATGATATATGTAATGATAAAACTAAGAACAAGAAATAACTGAACAATTCATCACCATATTTAAAAATCCAAATCACTCTCTTCATTTAAAACAAATAATTTTTCAAATAATGAATTTGTACCAATTATAAAAGGGACTTCCAGTTCTATTATCACGCACAAAATTCCATCGAGGACTTTCGGCTCGATCCAACATAAATGTAAATTGTGCACTTTCGCTGGTCGAACGACACGAACCATAGATGCATCTATTAACCTGGCGAGGCGAACGGCCCGCTCCCATGAGAGTAGTAGAAAGAATTACCCCGCTCGCGAAATATACATGCGACGCGGTCAAATATAAATTATTAATAAATCATAGCTCTTTCTTGATTCTTTTCAAAATAAAGACAATTCAACTTGAAGCTTTTAAATCCTTAAAATCCCCGACTTAGTTCCATTTGATACAATTAACAAATAAAATCAAATAACGGTGTTCACAAAGCATGGTGTAAACCTAAAACTACCTGAACATAAATAGGAATAGTAGCTACGTACGAATTCTCGTCACTTCGTACGTACGTAGCCCCCCACAAATAACAACACATATTAATTAAGTTCACCTATGGGATAAGTTCCCTCTTACAAGGTTAGAAAAGAGACTTACCTCGCTCCGAGATTCCATAACTAGCTCCAAAGCCCTTCCAACGACTCATATCGATGCCCATCGCTCCAAAACTAGTCAATAAATGAGAAATTCCATAAATATATACTCTAATACTCATTATAATCATGTTTACAACATTTTTCAACTCCGTTCGAAAAGTCAATAAAAATCACCCTCGGCCCCATGTGCCCGGATTCCAAAAATTTTCGAAGATAAGCTTTACCCATGACACCACAAACTCAAATATATAATTTATTTCCCACTCCATGCCCAAATTCGTGGTTAAATTATAAAATATCAATTTCTAGGTTTTCCACCCAAAACCCCACAATTTCTACAAATTTCCGTGTTTAAATCCTTATACAACCATATATTTAACTTGTAATAGGTGGGAATCACTTACCTTGCGATGCTTGATAAAAATCTCCCCTTGAAACTCTCCAAAATCGCCCCAACCAAAAGACAAAATGAGAGAAAATGGGCCAAATCCCGATTTTAAAAGAACCCTTATGCCCAGACGACTTTCGCATCTGTGGTCCACTAGCCGCTTCTGCGGCTCCGCACCTGCGGACATTCCCCATCACAGGTGCGGCTTTCCATCAAGCCCACCCAAGTACGCTTCTGCGAACAAAAACCCGCTCATGCGGAGCCTTGACTGCTCTTGCGGATGCGCATCAGCGCCCCCAACTCCGCATCTGCGGCCCTTGCCCAGGTGGTCGAGGACCGCTTCTGTGACCATAACGCCGCACCTGCGGCCCTTTCTCGCAGGTGTGATTGCACCAGACACCAGCTGCTTCAGCTCTTTCTTCAACTCCAAATTCGATCCGTTAACCACCCGGAATCTACCCGAGGCCCCCGGAACCTTAACCAAATATACCAATATGTCCCAAAACACATTACGAACTTAGTCGTGGACTCAAATCACCCCAAACAATATCAAAACTATGAATCACCCTCCAATTCAAATTTAATGAACCTTGAAATTCCAAACTTCTACGATCGATGCCGAAACCTATCAAATCACGTCCGATTGACCTCAAATTTTGTACATAAGTCATAATTGACATTACGGACCTACTCCAACTTTCAGAATCGGAATCCGACCTCGATATCAAAAATTCCACTTCCGGTCAAACTTCTCAAAAACCTTCAAAGTTTCAACTTTCGCCAAAAGACCCCGAAATGACCTACGGACCTCCAAACCCATTTTTGGATGTGCTCCCAACACTAGAATCACCACACGGAGCTATTTCCAGACTCGGAATCCCAAACGGACATCGATAATATTAAAATGCACTTCAACCCAAATTTATAAAATTCTTTCAAAATGTCAACTTCCCCAATAGGTGCCGAAATTCTCCCGGTTCATCCAAACTCGATCCGGGCATACGCCCAAGTCCAAAATCATCGTACGAACCTGTTGGAACCTTCAAATCCCGATTCCAAGGTCGTTTACTCAAAAATCAAACTTTAGTCAATTCCTCCAACTTAAGGCTTCCGAAATTAGAATTTTCTTTCCAAATCAACTCCGAACTTCCCCAAATTCAATTCCGACCACGCGCACAACTCGTAATTCCTGAAGTGAAACTACTCAAGGCCTCAAACTGCTGAACGACGTGCTGGAGCTCAAAACGACCGGTCGAGTCGTTACAAAAATTATAATTATGATTAAATATTTAAAACAAGAGATGAACTAATATTAAGAATCTGAACCAACTAAATATAAATTATTCTTTATGTTAAGACCAAATAATCAAAATTTTCAATTAATTATTTAGCAAGATAATTTAATTTAATTATTTTTAAATTCATCATATGAGTAAAATTATTTTTCAAGTTAAAATTAAAAATCTTAGGGTACATAAATTTATTCCATAAAAAGAGCATTATAGGTTAAAAAAAATTAGATCGCAAAGTAAAAAAGATTAATATAGTATTAAGAAGGCCATACAAGTGTTTGAAGAAGCACTATCAAAGCTAAATCCTGAACAAAAATAAGCTTTCAAGACTATATTATAAAGAGTTGACTCTGATATAGCGAGATTATCCTTTGTAGATGCCTTCACTGGAATTGAAATAATATTCCTCTGTCATGCATTACTTGCAAATGTCAGATCAAGAGGCATGGTACTGTTAACAATAATAACAAGCAGTGTACCATCAACGATTTTATTATAAGGTTGTATAACTCACTTTAGATTTGATATACCTCTTCAAACGACTGAAATAACCATCACAAACATATCAAAGTTGAGCAATAGTGCTAAATTTATAAGGAAAGACAAATTGATAATATGGGATGAAGCGTTTATGGCTAAGCGTTAAAGGATCAGAACAATTGCCTAAAGTTGTAGAGATACATTGGATATCAATAAACCGTTTGGTGGAAAAAGTAATAGTTTAGGAGGTGATTTCTATCAAGTACTATCAGTAGTTCCAAAATCGACAAAAGTAGAAACTTTAAAAACTAGCTTACCAAAATTATACTTATGGCCTCAAATATAAAAAAATATCAAATGATAAGAAATATAAAAGTAAGACAGATCCAACATTTAGTGATGTAATGACCCGGCCGGTCGTTTTAAGCTCTAATGCGTCGTTCGGCAGTTTGAAGCCGTGAGTAGCTTCACTTCATGTTTTATGACTTATATGTGTGGTCGGAATTGAATTTTGGGAAGTTCAGAGTTGCTTCGGAAGGAAAATTCTAAATTCGGAAGCTTTAAGTTGGAAGAGTTGACTAAGGTTTGACTTTTGAGTAAACGACCTTGTAATCGAGATTTAAAGATTCCAATAGGTTCGTATGATAATTCGGATATGGGCCTGTGTTCGGGTTGAGTATCGGGTGGTCCGGGAGCATTTCAGCGCTTATTATGGAATCATTCCGGAATGTTTAAGTGAAAATCAGATGCGTTGTCGAAGTTTGAATGTTTGAAAGTTTAAAGAAAGGTTTCGATTGTCGATTCATAGTTTTGATGTTGTTTGGTGTGATTTGAGGCCTCGCGCAAGTTCGTGTGATGTTTTGGAACTGGTTGGTGTGATTGGACGGGGTCCCGGGGGCCTTGGGTGTGTGTCAGGACAGGTTCGGACCAAGTTTAGGTGATTTGCAGCTACTGGTGCTGAAGTCTGGTATTGTTCTTCGCGAACGCGAAGGCTCTCACACGTTTACGAAGAAGGATTTTGGGCTGCTGGGATTTTTTTCATCGCGAACGCGACACAGGGTTCGCGTATACGGAAGAGAATTTGGGGCGACCTACGCGAACGCGACATGGAGGTCGCGAACGCGAAGAAGGAAGGAGAGCTGAGGGCCTGGAGGTGTTAAGCCTTCGTGAACGCGACTGAGTGACCGCGAACGCGAAGCATCAGGACTTGGAGGCATCGCGAAAGCGACGTGGGTGACGCGAACACGAAGAAGAACTTTGGGTCAGTGGATTTTTGGCCTTCGCAATCGTGATGGTACTTCCTCGATCGTGAAGAGGAAGGGCTTGGATAGACTTTAATTTATTTCGGGTTTTGGCTCATTTCTTCCATTTCTCTCTTGATTTGAGCGATTTTTGGAGAGCTTCAAGGGGATATTTTCATCATCTAGTGCAAGGTAAGTAATTCCCACATATTGTAAGTTAATTACATGGATTCTATAAGGATTTAATGTGGAAAGTTGTGGAAAATTTTGAGATTTTGAAGAAAAACTTAGAAATTATATTTTTGAATTTTGACCAAGAAATGCGACATGGAATTTGGAATAAATCATATATTTGAGTTCGCAGAGTCATGGGTAAAGTTTATCTTTGAAAATTTTCGGAATCCGGGCACGTGGGTCCGAGAGTTGACTTTGTTGACTTTTCGAGCAAAGTTGGGAATTGTTAAAAATTGATTAATTATGAGTATTAGAGTATATCTTTATTGGTTTCACATCGTTTGACTAGTTTCAGATCGTTTAGCTTTGAATCAAGGAGTTAGAGAGGCATTGGAGTCGGATATGAAACTTCGAATCGAGGTAAGTCTCCTATCTAACCTTGTGAGGGGGAAACTGCCCCCTATGTAATGTAATTGTTATGTGCTACTAGTTATGGGTGCTACACACGCACGGGGTGACGAGAGTTCATACGTAGCTAAAACATGTTTATGTCCGGGTAGACCTGGGGACTTTATCATGTAATATTGGAATTGTTTGGACTCATTTTGATAGCTTAATTAACTGAAATTATAATTGAAATTGATTTAGATATACATATATATATATATATATATATATACATACATACACACCTTGAGTTGTTGCCAAGATATTTGATAAACGTAAAGAGGTATATTCACTATTATGGACCTGTATCTGTGTTGTAAGCATGTGTCTCGTAATTCGATAAGTTCTTTCCTTTTCTTGTGGAGCGGGCCGAATACCTCGAAAGTATAATAGATGCATCTATGGTTCATGTCGGTCGACCCTCGGCAATGTACATATTATTCTGGATCGGGTCATACGACCTCGGCATAATTATGCGTTATATCGCTAGCAATCCGAATATTCACGAGATTATCCTTCCAGTGATGCCTGACATTTTATATAGTATTCCTTATCCGTTTGATACTGGCACTTGATACATTTGAGCTGTTGAGATAGAATATGAGATTGAGAAATTCACATCTTTAAACGAAAATTTTGGAAGATTATGTAACTTACAGTTTTATCCCCATTATTGTTGTTATGCTTCAAATCGGCTTATGATTTATCATATTATTTTATTGGACCTCTAGTAAGTGTCAATATCGACCCCTCATCACTACTTCTCCGGGGTTAGGCTAGATACTTACTGGGTACGCGTTGATTTACGTACTCATGCTACACTTCTGCACTAAATGTGCAGGATCTGACATGTTCATTTGGTGGTCATCTTGACTCTGTGGGCTGCGATACGTAGCATGGAATGCAGCTCACCAAGAANATAGAATATGAGATTGAGAAATTCACATCTTTAAACGAAAATTTTGGAAGATTATGTAACTTACAGTTTTATCCCCATTATTGTTGTTATGCTTCAAATCGGCTTATGATTTATCATATTATTTTATTGGACCTCTAGTAAGTGTCAATATCGACCCCTCATCACTACTTCTCCGGGGTTAGGCTAGATACTTACTGGGTACGCGTTGATTTACGTACTCATGCTACACTTCTGCACTAAATGTGCAGGATCTGACATGTTCATTTGGTGGTCATCTTGGCACGTAGGCGCAGTTGCTGAGGAGGTTCTTGGTGAGCTGCATTCCATGCTACGTATCGCAGCCCACAGAGTCTCCATCATACTATTTACTCTGTCCTGTCTTATTTACATTTCGGACAGATGTATTAATTTTGTACTCCTTAGTAAATGCCCATGCATTCGTGACACCGGATTTTGGGGATACTCTAGTGAATGTTATGGTTTGGCTTAACATTGTCATCTTTTATTTTATATCTTACTAATATTTTAAGTATTCATGATTTTTAAACGCATTAAATCTCTTACTTAATAAGACTTATGATTTTAAAAATAATAAAATAAATAATTAAGCTAATAGTTCACCGTTGGCTTGCCTAACGATAACTTTGGGCGCCATCACGACCTATAGTGGGTTTTGGGTCGTGACAGCTTGGTATCAGAGCTCTAGGTTCACTTTGGTATCATAAGTCATGAGTGAGTCCAGTAAAGTCTCGTGGATCAGTACAGAGACGTCTGTAATTATCTTCGATAGGCTACAGGGCTGTTAGGAGCACTTCCCTTCTTGATTCCTCATCGTGCGATTTGATTCTATTAAATCTTATGCCTTCATTCCTTCCTACTCGATCTTATGCGACGTAGAGCGCTTGTTATCAATTGGGCACCAAGGAGTTGTAGTGGGTACTGCAGATGTGGTGCAAGATGTTTCTCCCTGCGTATTCGAGCGAGTTATTATCGTCGTTTTGTGGAAGAGGGTTCTATCGTTTCAGTGATGTATCAGTATTGCCTATGGTTTTGAGGTTGTGCACAAATTTTTATGATGTTCGTGCGTAGTTATCATGTTGTGCTATTGTGAATGGTAGATTGCTTATCTATGGGTCGCGGCAGTGAATGAATCGAAAGGAGGATTTCTCGGTTCATGGTTTAGAGGTTCAACATTTAATTCCAGCCGAGGAAAGGCAATCGGACAATGGATGTTCAGGCTTTGGTTGATGGAGTAACGAGACTTGATATTTTCGAGCATAGTGGAATTCTCATTTGTGATGTGATGTCGTCTTACTTGTTTGAATGCTTTAAGGTTCGTCAGTGTTATGGTCTTCTTTGATTTGCCTTCGGGGCAGGGTGTTGTGAAATTATGCCTGAGAAGCGGTTGTCAAAGATGGCGATGTATAGCGGTTTCAAAATCGAATCAATGTTTCTAATGCTGATGGATCGAGAAAGATGATCTTCGAGGAGGCTTAGGGTTGGTAGCAAATTATTAGTTCAGGTAGTACAGAGATGGATTTTGAGTTGAGGCAGTATTTGGGTAGCGAAGGATGGAGAGGGACATAGTGGGAGGTGTCTCGCGGTGGTTGAATTGCTAGCGGGTCAAATATAAAAAGCAGAGGTCGAGAAGTTGCTTAAAGAAGATGGTTTAACCGAAGTGGGAGTGGCAAAGTAGCATATAGATTCTGTAGTCGGATAGCCACATGCCTTGAAAAAGATTTAGAGCGATTTGGGAATCATGGTGGACAGTGACTAGGTCTACGGACTTTATTTGAAATGGTGGTTACTGTGCTGAGGAAGGTTGAATATGACAGAAAGAAGTTTACTTGGAGTGAAGAGGAGTGTAAGAGCTTGATTATCGTCATGGGATGCGTCGTGACTTCGAGTTTGGAATGTATTGTCGGACTTTTAATTGATGTCAATGGGGAATGAATAGACTTTTACAGTTGGTGGACGAGCATGGGCTCAGGAAGGTTTACTGATTTCGTGGTAGTTGTACCCAGTGCAGTGTCGTTGGGAAATGTCGGTATGGAATTCCGCATGTAGGCTATCTCTTGTGAGCAGGTTAGCGGTTGCATGATTTTGATGAAGTCTCTACGAAAGGTTGTACTTACTACCCGGCTGAAGGTCGAATATGTGATTGTGGCTGACGATTCAGAATGTTCATGAAAAGTTTAACAAGAGATTACGAGAAATTTGACGGGTTAACGGTGCGAGATCATGGTAATTGAGAAAGAGGAATCTTTGTGGGTTCTAGATTTATATGCTTGTAGCTTAAAGCTAAGTGGGGGAGCCCGCCGTCTATGATTAGATCACGTGTTTGTGTGCCTGTGCGGTTTTTGGTTATCCGTCCCTTAGTGGATTATTTATGACTAATAAAAGAAAATATCAGGGGTAATTCGAGCAAAGAACTTGATGAATGTGTGCTATATTTCGCCTTATCGATTCATGTGTAGGTTTTGGGATGACTCAGAGTTTATGCTTCTTGTGGATGTGATGTACAAGGAAAAGAATTTATCTGGTTGCTTCTTTGAGAGAGTGTTCATGTGCTAATAGAGCATTGGAGTTTGGTAATATTCGGGACCAGGTCATGGTGTGTGACTCTCCATAATGGTTCTAATGGGTTCAAAAATACAAGCGCGATGTCTAAGGATTTTTTGGTTTGTTATGTGACTGAAGACCGCGATTTTGCAGCAGAATGTGAAGAATACTTGGGGAATTGTTTGTGTTATCATCGGGTATGCGGGGTAGTATTGGTGAAATGGGAGAAATAGCTTCGGATTCGCAGAGATCTTTCAGAATGGGTGTATCAATTAGAAATACTATTGAGTGCATGAGGAGGGTATAAGATGGTTCATGGGTATTGAGACGATGTGGTCTCGTGAATTGGGTCACTTGGGATGAGTGTTGTTGAGTTTAGTTATGTTTTTGAATGGAGCTATTATTATTTCTAAGGCAAGTCAAGAGTAAATTGGAAGAAGTGGTGTCGGCTAGTAATGATTTGAATCAGCATGCTTGTGGTAATGATCAGTTTCTTCGGCGTGTTAAGTTATACAGGTGGTTGTGGCTGTACGTGTAGGATTGACATCCACCATAATTTTCTTGATTTGGGAGGTATTCTACTTCTATGGCCTTGTTGTGTAAATGGATCCCGAAAGAGTTATGGAGGTTTAGATGACGACTTGAGGTTTGTATTTTCTGCGGTCGTGGAAATTCAGTTGCGTGTTGCAATGGTTCTTCTGAAGTGAGTTAAGTGAAAGGTTTCTAGCCAATGAAGTGTTTATTCTACTAGTAGTTCAGGGGTTATGATGAATTCTTGGATTCTCGCGTAGCAGCACGTTAAGTACAGTAAGCGGTATGGAAATTAGAAGTTGAGGATCAAGGTTGTGGTTGGGTGTGGATAAGAATGTCACGGGCTCGGATGAGTAGGGGGGATTTCAGATGTCCAGGGTATGCCTACGCCATCTTAGTGTCACCTGAGAACGGTGTCCTATGTAAAAGGCATCCTGTATTGATTTGCGGATTCTTGATTTGCTTTACAAAATTTGTACGATTGGAGGTGTGGATATGTAGACTTTGCTACCTGGTGGGGAAGGTCGTGGGAGTATAACCCACGGGCAGATCGTATAAGTGTGATGTGTTAGTCACTTGAATATTATAGGTTGAAACCAAGTATGGGATTCTGGTATTAGCGTCAATGTGAGAGTTTATGCCTAAAAGGCGCTCTATTTCAATGGTTGTGGATTGTGGGAGTTTGTTCCGGGTCAGATGGCTGCTCATGTGTGTCATGAATAGGGCCATTGTGGATCCTTGGAAGGTTGTTGGCTTAGTATGGGATGATCGGGATCAACATGAGGTCCGTTGGTGGGTCTAATGTGGATGTGTGCTCTACATCAGGTCGGATGTGTTCATTCAGCATAGCGTTCCTTAGGGAGCAGTTTTCAGGCATTGGATGCTATTCTCATCCTCAACTATTCCATGTAACACTTTATTGTGCCATGTGGGTTATGAGACGGCTTGATTATTCCCACATGTGTTGTGATCCCGTGTAGCTTATGGTGTTGTATGTGCAAGATGGCTCTCGAAATGCATGTCATTTATTGCACCTTAGTCGTGCTTTGGTTTTGTAGCGTATGGCGCTATCTGTCTCCCCATGGTTGTATTATGCACTTGGCATGCTTGTGGTCGATATTTGTGCATTTCATAAGTATAAGCATTTCCGCTTGATGGGTGTTTCCTTATTGATTGTTATGTGTGGATCGGGTGGCATGCCACCACGGGTACATTATTTGGATCGGGTGGCACGCTGCCATGGGTATATTGTGTGGATCGGGTTGTGCGTCGCAACGATGCCATGTTTGGATCAGGTTGCACACCGCAACAGTATCATGTTTGGATCGGGTTGCACGCCGCGACAGTGTCATATCTGGATCGGGTTGCACGCTGTAACAGTGGGATGTTAAGTACGGTTCCTTATACTTATTTTGTGTGCCTTGTTTCTCACCTCCGAGATAGAGCCATAACATCAGTTTGGCCATTTTATTCGTTACGTGGGTTGGATGGTTGTTTGCCAGAGTTCGTTCTTCCCTATGGGTCATATTCAAGTTGTAGTTTGTTGGCACTTTGATGGCGCTGCATGAGATTTTAGACAGTGTTTGAGGTGGCTTATTGCCCGAGCAACTTGTACTGGGTGAGACAAGGTTATTGGACCTGAGATAAGTGCGATCAGAGTTATTTAGGGTATATGAAATAGAAAATATCGTTATTCTGTTCAGAATGAGGTAATGGTTCTTGTCAGGAGGAGAGACTCCATGATTTATTAATTCGGCAGGTGGTTATGAGTTTCTACACATCTCTTTCGTCGTGGCAGTATTGCGAGAATTGGAATAGGGCTTACATGTGTAATGAGGTGTATTGCGGGCATCAGATTCGTAAAATTGCGGCTATTGTGGTCGGAGGATGTTATTATGGGCAAACGACTTATGTGATGCATGGTGTGATTTCAGCATAGGTGCATGATCATGTTTTGGTACTGTGTCTAGTGATTGATGCGCTATTCGTATGTTAGAATCGGGTCTCGTGGAGAATTCCGGATGTTGGAATTTGGTTCTAAGGTTTGTTAGCTAAGGTTATAGGGAGGATCTTCAGTCTGGCCCGAGCTAATGTGCTCGCATGGGTTGTGGTGGCTCGGGTAGGTGAACGAGGTGTCAAACAGTGATTTTGGACAACTCCAAAACAGTTCTTGGAGCGTTCGAGGACAAACGTTTGTTTAAGTGGGGGAGAATGTAATGACCCGACCGGTCATTTTGAGATTTAGTGTGTCATTCGGCGGTGGCCGTAAGTAGATTCACTTCATGTTTTATGACTTGTACGTGTGGTCGGAATTGAATTTCGGGAAGTTCAGAGTTGTTTCGGAAGGAAAATTCTAAATTTGGAAGCTTTAAGTTGGAAGAGTTGACTAAGGTTTGACTTTTGAATAAACGACCTCAGAATCAGAATTTGAAGGTTCCAATAGCTTCTTATGATGATTTCGGACTTGGGCGTGTGTTCGAGTTGAGTATCGGGTGGTCCGAAAGCATTTCGGAGCTTATTATGGAAAGTTGGCATTTTGAAAGATTTAGAATTTTATAAGTTTGGGTTGAAGTAGATTTTGATGTTATCGATATCCGTTTGAGGTTCCGAGCCTTGGAATAGGTTCGTATTGTGATTTATGACTTGTGCGTAAAGTTTGGCATCATTCTGAAATGTTTAATTATGAATCGGATGCTTCGTCGAAGTTTGAATGTTTGAAAGTTTAAAGAAAGGTTTCGATCGTCGATTCACAATTTTGATGTTGTTTGGTGTGATTTGAGGCCTCGAGCAGGTTCGTGCGATGTTTTGGGACTGGTTAGTGTGATTGGACGGGGTCTCAGGGGCCTTGGGTGTGTGTCGGGACGGTTTCGGACCAAGTTTAGGTGATTTGAAGCTGCTGGTGCTGGTATCTGGTTTTATTCTTCGCGAACGCGAAGGGTCTCACGCGTTCGCGAAGAAGGATTTTGGGCTGCTGGGATTTTGCTCATCGGGAACACGGAAGAGAATATTGGGAGACCTACATGAATGTGGCATGGAGGTCACGAAGGCGAAGAAGGAAGGGGAGCTGGGGGACCTGGAGGTGTTAAGCCTTCGTGAACGCGGTTGAGTGACCGCGAACGCGAACGCGAAGCATCAGGACTTGGAGGCATCGCGAATGCGACGTGGGTGATGCGAACGCGAAGAAGAACTTTATGTCAGTGGATTTTTAGCCTTCGCGATCACGATGGTACTTTCGGGATCGCGAAGAGGAAGGGCCTCGGCAGACTTCAATTTATTTCGGGTTTTGGCTCATTTCTTCCAT
The DNA here is from genome assembly GCA_000715115.1 of Nicotiana otophora. Taxonomy (NCBI): domain Eukaryota; kingdom Viridiplantae; phylum Streptophyta; class Magnoliopsida; order Solanales; family Solanaceae; genus Nicotiana; species Nicotiana otophora. The sequence goes on from AWOL01S0097477.1 coordinate 13,258, forward strand.
TTCTCTCTTGGTTTGGGCGATTTTTGGAGAGTATCAAGAGGAGATTTTCATCATCTAGTGCAAGGTAAGTAGTTTCCACATATTGTTAGTTAATTACATAGATTCTATAAGGATTTAACATGGAAATAGTTGGAAAATTTTGGAATTTTGAATAAAAACCTAGAAATTATATTTTTGAATTTTGACCACGAAATTTGGCATAGAATTTGGAATAAATCGTATATTTGAGTTCATGGCATCATGGGTAAAGTTTATCTTCGGAAAGTTTTGGAATCCGGGCATGTGGGCCCGAGGATTGACTTTGTTGACTTTTCGAGTGAAGTTGAAAATTGTTAAAAATTAATTAATTATGAGTATTAGAGTATATCTTTATTGGTTTGCACATTGTTTGACTAGTTTCAAATCATTTGACTTTGAATCGAGGAGTTAGAGAGGCATTGGAGCCGGTTATGGAACTTCGAATCGAGGTAAGTCACCTATCTAACCTTGTGAGGGAGAAACTATCCCTAGGTGATGTAATTGTTATGTGCTACTAGTTGTAGGTGCTACGCACGCACGAGGTGACGAGAGTCCGTACGTAGCTAAAACATGTTTATGTCTGGGTAGACCTAGAGAGTTTATCCTGTAATATTGGAATTGTTTGGACTCATTTTGTTGGCTAAATTAACTTAAATTATAATTGAAATTGATATATATATATATATATATATTATATATTAGGCCGAGCTTTATCACCTTGAGTTGTTGCCAAGATATTTGATAAACGTAAAGAGGTATATTCACTATTATGCACATGTATCTGTGTTGTAAGCACGTGTCTCGTAATTTGATAAGTTCTTTCCTTTTCTTGTGGAGCGGGCCGAAAGCCTCGGCAGTATAATAGATGCATCTATGGTTCATGTCGGTCGACCCTCGGTAGTGTACACATTATTCTGGATCGGGTCGTACGACCTCGGCATAATCGTGTGTTATATCGCTAGTAATCCGAATATTCGTGAGATTATCCTTCCACTGATGCCTGGCATTTTATATGGTATTCCTTATCCGTTTGATACTGGCACTTGATACATTTGAGCTGTTGAGATAGAATATGAGATTGAGAAATTCACATCTTTAAAAGAATTTTTTGGAATATTATATAACTTATAGTTTTACCCCCATTATTGTTGTTGTGCTTCATATCTGCTTATGATTTATCATATTGTTTTATTGGACCTCTAGTAAGTGTCGATGTCGACCCCTCGTCCCTACTTCTCCGGGGTTAGGCTAAATACTTACTGGGTACGCGTTGATTTACGTACTCATGCTACACTTCTGCACTAAATGTGCAGGATCTGACAGGTTCATTTGGTAGTCATCTTGGCGCGTAGGCGCAGTTGTTGAGGAGACTCTTGGTGAGCTGCATTCCATGCTACGTATCGCAACTCACAGAGTTTCTATCGTACTATTTACTCTATCCTATCTTATTTACATTTCGGACAGATGTTGTATTAATTTTGTACTCTTTAGTAAATGCTCGTGCACTTGTGACACCGGATTTTGGGTATATTCTAGTGATTGTTATGGTTCGGCTTAACATTGTCATCTNAGGTTAGGCTAGATACTTATTGGGTATGCTATCATGCTACATTTCTGCACTAAATGTACAGGATCTGACAGGTTCATTTGGTGGTCATCTTGGCGCGTAGGCGCAGTTGCTGAGGAGACTCTTGGTGAGCTGCATTCCATGCTATGTATCGCAACCCACAGAGTTTCCATCGTACTATTTACTTTATCCTGTCTTATTTATATTTCGGATAGATGTTGTATTAATTTTGTACTCCTTAGTAAATACTCGTGCACTTGTGACACCGGATTTTGGGTATACTCTAGTGATTGTTATGGTTCGGCTTAACATTGTCATTTTTTATTTTATTTCTTACTAATATTTAAGTATTCATGATTTTTAAACGCATTGAATCTCTTACTTAATAAGTATTATGATTTTAAAAATAATAAAATAAATAATTAAGCTAATAGTTCATTGTTGGCTTACCTAACGGCGATGTTGGGCGTCATCACGACCTATAGTGGGTAGTGGGCCGTGACAAGTGATTTCATTCTTTCAGTTAGAATCGATAAAGAGCATCCAATAAAAGATGATTTGGTTCTTCCAAAATACTTGGTTATCAACCCCAAGGGTAATAGTAGTGCATTTAATTAGTTAGAAAAATATTTTCATCATTAGATTAAAACGCAATTTGTGCAAATTATATGATAGAAATTAGAGAGCTATCTTAGCTAGCAGAAATGAATATGTTGATCAACTAAATAAAAGGTTGATTGCCAAGTTTTGTGAACAAAATATTTTTTAGTTTTGACTCAGCAGAAGATGATACCAACAATTACTACCGAGAATACTTAAATACTTTAATATCAAATGTCCTTCTATCATCTTCTTACGTATGTTAGTGTCATCGTATATATAATAGACTAAGTTAAAATTGATCTTCCATTATATATATGTTGATTTTGAAGAAAAATATGTCTGTCATGCTATTGAAAAACTTAGATCCGCCAAATAGCTTATGTAATAGTACTAGAAGTTTTGACAATAACGTTATACATGCAGAAATTATGATACTGGTCTTGTTTCTAAGTATGTGTTTATCTACGAAATCAACTTTCGTCTTCCGAAACTAAAGAATATCCTTTAAATTTGTGTAAAAATAATTTTCAGTATGTTTATGTTTTGTAGTTATTATAATAAATAAAGTACAAGGACAAACATCCTAAATATTGGACTAAATTTACAACAATATGTTTACTTGTACGAATAACTATATGTTGCACTTTCAAGAGAGATATTAATATCGACAATAAGAGTTCTGGTTATGGCAGAACAACCAAAGCATTAGAAGGAAACATATACAAAAAAAACATGGTCTACAAAGAAGTGTTCGGTAAGATATACAATCACATTAGATACCTTTAAACTACAATACATAATTATTTAATTAACATGACTAAATTGATCATTTGTGTAAGTTTTGATGATGTCCTTACATTTTGAATTCACATATTACGCTAATATAATAATATTTTTCGGCATTTAGATGATTGTTGTATATATATATATATATATATATATATATATATATA
>AWOL01S0097481.1:6152-17017 GCA_000715115.1 Nicotiana otophora
ACTTCATGGTAGCCACTATTCCTCCCTACCCTACTCCCTTGCCTATTTTGCATGTGTTCTTTTTAAGTAAACAACGGACTGAAGCATAAATTCTGTAACTTATTGGAAAGCTCTGTTCTGCCTGTTTGTTTAAAAGACAAGGTAGAAGGAAAAATATTCTTTTTCACACCCATTTATCCCTGAATTCTCTAGATATATCACTAACTAATTAATTGTTATTCTGGAGTTTCCAAATGTCTCGTATGTGTTGCTGAACTTTCTGTCTCAATTACGAGATACATTGCACCAATAATAACTATTTACAAAGTAAGATTAAGGCAGAAGAGTCGAACAACATAGACAATGTGAAAAAAAATGAAGACCACATATGTGGCTCTATTTGAAACTCAGAGAGTTAAACTGTATTAGGTGTAAGCCAATACTAACACAGGTTATCTAATTTTCTTTTAACTCGGACTGAATCTGACTAATTTCCTTTGCGAAAATCAGGAGGTCATTTCTATTGCATCTTCCTTTCATGAAAAAGATAGAATTGATGTAAAATATTTCAAACAAGATAGTTTGTTTGTCTTCGGTTAATGATAATTAAAGAAAGAAGGATCAAATAAAATTATATCTAACTGATAACTCTCTCCAAGTAAAACCAAATCTATACTTATGCCAATATGCGACCAACTCTGGTAAGTAAACACAGAATACGGAACTACCACATAAAATTTATTAAGATGGACCAACAACCAGATCAAATTCAACAAGGTCAATTATCACCCACTTCAAGGTTGTAACTAGGAACTTCGAAAGTGGACCAAAACTAGGTTTTTCATCCAAGTTTAGGGCCCCCATTTGATCATAACTATTATTTTAGTATTTACAAATACTAAACTTAAGTAACACAACTTGATAACCTCCCCAAACTTCTTTTCAACTCCAACTTCAAATACTCTGCTTTAAACTTCAACATAAATATTGTGCAAACACATAATCTCATCATAGATGACACATGTAAAGCCGCCTCACTCCCGATCACCCCACCCCCACCCCAAAAAAGAATAGCCAAGTCGACCAATGTTAGATTCAGTATATTATTCGTGTATATTATTCACTCATCCGGACTAAGTTTTGCCTTGATCAGAAATTAAAATTTTACCATTACTCAAGATAAGCATTATGATGCAATTTTCAGCTAAAATAGGACTAAGGACAAAACTAATTTACTTTGACCAACAGCCACAAGGGTACAATACAACTATAAACTTAATCCATATATAGTTGGGGTTGGTAATATGAACAGTCATTTCAATGTCACTCCATATAAGCCACTTTTATTCAAAATATCAATAGTTTGCCTGTGCTTTTATGAATCTAGTCGTAGATATTTTTCCACTCATACCTCTGCTCTTTTAGAGTGAAATTTCTTCTACCTTCTCTAGGAACATATAAATCTCTAAACAACAACTATGCTTTAATCTCTTTATCAACAAAAAAAAACAACTATGTCTTAGTCTCAAGCAAGTTGGAGTCTGCTATATGAATACTCACTTCTCTATCAAAATAAAAGTATACCAAGCAAAAGGTGGACACCTAATGTAAGTGTGCAAATTTTTGAGGATCACACAGTGTTTTTTATAATGGTGGCCTCCAGCTGCTTGCATGGACTTCGACTATTCCAATGGTTACCTTCTTGCTCCTACAAGCACAGGTACCAGGAATCACATAGTGTCCTCCGGTGATAAATTTGTGTCTAGCTAAATAAAGCTAAATCCATTACACCAAATTCTACTATGTCATGCATTGTGCATCAAGTTTACATGAATAAGTGGAAGTCTAAGATTTTACATTCTCCTAATTGAAGTCTAATTTATCATACAAGTATGTAAACATTGATTTGAATCCACCTTGACCAAATAACATTCTACTCATGTGACAGAGACGTCATTTGTGTCTGATTTAATCATGCGAGATTTACTAAATTCTACCTTGTTAGGCTTACGCATCACTTTCCACCTTAATAATCAAAGTTCATGATTTACTCTATGACCAAAATTTAGAGCACACTCAATCATCTTTACCTAGAATGAAGCTCACACCGAAACTGAAATTTCTGAATCTAGATTTTACCAGAATTATTTTGAAGATCCTTTTTTCTAAAAAAAATCAAAATCTCATATGACAATCTAGTGCTATAAATGTTTCATCACCAACTAAAAAGTTTTTGTGTTCAAGGGGATGTTTGACATGGAGTGCCATAAGTAGGGGTGTGAAATGGGATGTTTGAGCTGTATTTGGGCCGGTCAATATGGGCTGACTCATTAAATGGATCATTGACCAACCCTGTCCAAAATTCACTTGGGTTAAGATGGGATGGGTCAAGATGGGCTAAACAATAGGTGGTAACCCAACCCGCTCAAATTGGCCCAAATCTTTGCAATATTCTCATCTTTTAAACAAGCATACATAAAAATTATCTTATGTTTTGGAATAAATGTCAATCCATGCCAAATGCTTTCTTTCCTCCATTTGGATTTAGAATTTTATTTGATAGTTCTTCATCTTATAATACTAACAAAGATCAGAATGCAAGCATTAGTGGCTGCTTCCACGGTTCGAACCCGTGACCTATAGGTCACACAAAGACAACTAGCAAGAATAAAAACAAAATTACAAAGAGGACGGGAATTATTACCTCGTTCAACATCCTGTGCAATTCATCTCTTGCCTCCACAACACGGTCTCTGTCATTGCTATCAACCACAAAAATGAGACCCTGAGTGTTCTGGAAATAGTGCCTCCACAACGGACGGATCTGCCAGAGCAAATAAAAAAATAAGTAAATAAATAAGCTGGATCCTTCAGAAAATTGAATTAAAACATTCATTCCATGCAACACAAAGAGAGCTACCAGTAAAAAAGAAAGAAAAGTATAAAGGGGGAAGAAGAGGCAAGACTAATTTTGGATTAAAACAAAAGTGATACCTTGTCCTGACCCCCGACATCCCAAACGGTGAAGCTGATGTTCTTGTACTCAACGGTCTCCACATTGAAACCTGCAAATTATCAATTATTGTTGATGACTCGTCTGAGCAGCTATGCCACAGGCATCTTATTATAGAGTTTAAATTAAGCTTATTAGGTGAAAAGACAGTACAATACAAGACATAGAATCTTCAGTAACACTTCAAAAGGCTTTTACAAATCAAAGAAGAGAAAAAGAATCATTAATCAAAATTAATATCCCTTTTTGAGTACACCTCAGAGGAAAGTTTTGAAAATTACAAGCATACACTACTGAACAAACCAAAAACAATGGCATCCGAAGAACAGATATTGGTCCCATTACTACTAGTCCAAAAAAAGGGAGGCAAACGATTGGGGAAGATTTGCATCAGAATTTAAAAGAATATTCACGAGTAACCCAAAAAGAAAAAATTGCATGATACACGACTAGTTCTACGATATGGATAATCTATGCTTCAGTTTTGGGAACTTTTACATTTTCATATTTTACAATCATCCAGAGATCAATACACAATCAGTCACCGGCTCACCGCGACCACATATTTAGAAGTTCAAAATAAGTATTTGACTAGACATTGCTTGCCCTAGATCAACAAAAAGAACTAATAAAGAGAGACAGATAAAAGATGACTAGTTATAACGAACTAAATGTTTGCAGCAAACAGCAAATTTTGGAATGACACCTTTCTATATTTTGGAAACAATTTAACTTTATAAAATCCATCTTACCCTTAATAAGATTTTATAGCCATACAAAATGTATATGCTTGTTTTAGACCACAAAATTCAAAAGCTTTTCCTTTTTATTGTCAAAATTCAAAATTCAAAATTCTTTCTTTCTTAAATTTTGTATCTAATCAAACAAGGCCACATAAAATGGGACAGAGGGAGTATCTTTTTTGTGCACATTTTCCGTTTCCGTATCAAAATGATTGGTCAGTCTTTTGAATCGTAATTGCAACAGAATTTGTCACAAAACTTACAACTTAAAAACTGTTAAAATGTTATTGCCAAGTATTCTTGCTACATGCTAGTAAAATACATACCAATAGTAGGAATGGTGGTGACGATCTCACCCAGCTTGAGCTTGTACAATATGGTGGTCTTACCAGCTGCATCAAGACCAACCATGAGAATGCGCATTTCCTTCTTGGCAAATAACCGGCTGAACAGCTTGGTGAATGTCAGCCCCATTTCTCTTTCTTCTTAATGATCCCTATGTACATTGAGCCATCGAGTTATGCAAAAAATATCAAGTAATACAACAGTACGAAAAGATGCAACTACTCTAGAAACGGATCTGAATGAGCCAAAGCAAAATTGACAAAACTGGACGTAAAAAGCACAAAATAAAATCGCAATGGTGGCACTCAAAGCCAGCTTGTGAGCACCCCCACTATTCCACCGGCTATTGATACAGGTATCGGTTAACTCTACCACCAAGGTATAAGATCTAGATCAATATTTTACGAATCAAACCATTAGATAGTACAATTTCCCAAAAGACCAAAGCAGGTCTCATGTAACAATCTTAAGACAACATCATACCAACAGAAATTCACAGCTTAAATAAAACAAAAAAATCAAATCGGAAACTAAAGAAGCCTAAATCTGAGATAGATAACCGCAAAATCAAAGGAAAAAAGCAGATGGACGCGGTAGATGCAGCAGAAATTACTCACAGAAAAATACTACATCGGGAGAGAATTTTTTGAAGAAAAATAGGAGGAAAACAAAACTTTATCAGATATGCATAAAATCAAAGCTAGATGAAAGAGTCATATTTACCTGAAGATAGCTTTGGAAAGAGGGATCTAGTGAGAGAGCGCGAGAGAACAAAGAGAGAGATGGAAGCCTGAAACTAACGCGAAATATTTATTTAAGAGGTTAAAATTAAAAATCGGAAATCAGAGGAATAAATAAAGGAGTGAGAGAGATGTTTCTAATGGTACCAAACTGCCATTTAGTTCGATTAGAATAACGGAAATGCCCCACAATTCTGATGGTGGGTGTATACTGTATATTTCACCGTTTGTTCCTGCATGTCTGTCCCGTGCAATCAAATTTTGACACGTGTTGTTTCATGTTTTGGAAGGGAGCACATTGACTTTGGTTGTGACTTGCGATAGAAAACAAGAGACAACCCTCAAACAAAGAAAGTTCTTCTCTTAACTTTTTTTAAAACAATGTTTTTTGAAAGGTTAAAATAAATACGATATACCCATTTTTATCAGGACAGGCCTCTTGTTTGAAGGACATATTCATTCAACGGACGGCGAACGGCCTAACTATGAGATTTGGTATGATACAGGCCTCCGTCTACCTATCGAGTTAAAAATATCTCCAACAACCGACGTTGATTTTTCGGCTAATATTTATCTTTATTTCTAATAGTTCCCTTATAATTCGGGATATATTTAACCCGACAAGTAGACAGAGGCCAATATTATATCAAATTTCATAATTTATAGGCATTTTAGGCCCTTTTCTGCATTTTTTAAAATAAATAAATTTCAACTAAATATGCACTATCCTTGATATTTGCAAATGCTCCATTAAACTTCTTCTAGAGTAAAAGATGATATTGAAAAGTATATAGACATAAATTTTTCTCTTATTTTTTTGTAATACTAACTTCTCTCCAATAAACCTATTGGTTTCAACAACATAAAATAAATTAATATTTATATAATTATAATTGCAAAAACTTAAATTATCATCGTAATCTATATTTACTTAAAAAGAAGAAAGTTAGCCCTGAGATTTTTCCATGTGCATAAAATGCAATGTAGCAATTTAGGACAAATCAATTAATATAGGTAAAATTAGTTTCTCTTTCAAAATTTTGAATTTGAAAACAATTAAATAGGTATATTATTTTTTAAAGATTCAGTAGTTTCTACTGTTTTATTGGGAATTCGACGCTTCAATCCCACGTCATTAGTTAGTTTAGGTGAATTACTTTCTTTTTTAAAATTTTGAATTTAAAAACAATTAAATAGGTATATTATTAACGAACCACTAGTTTCTATTGTTTTTAAAAACTGTATTTTTTATAAGAAAGAGGAATTGGGAATTCGGCGCTTCAGTCACACGCCCTTCCTTCGCCTATTTGCCTTACAAATAGCAATCCTACAAATTCGGCTTCAATCCCACGATCTCTCACCACGATTTCAACTCCTCACCCACGAATTCTTCTGTCCTACATTCTCAGTAACACGACTTCACAGTTTTCTCAATTCAGTTTTCTACTCTTACAATATATACTTCTATTCTTTCTCCCTCGTGTGCATATCAAAACAACAATTCTGGACTACAAGAGGTGATTGGTATGATTTGTATTTCATGAACAATCTTTATTCCAGTTGAGGTTGTATTTCTGGAATAGATTATTTCTGTGAAATTTGTTGATGGCGTAACTTGTACGGCAATTGTTGTTTACCAATCTTAGGGTTATATCACAGATTCTTGCTGATGACAATCTGATTTCTGTCTTATAAGAATATAATTTTCAGTTTCAATTAATATTCTGTAATCTCTTTTCTGTCTTATATGTTTGGTTTACCAATTGCTATATCTTAAGTAGATCATAAAATTTAATAATTCTTTTACAATTTTCATTCATATTGTCCATAATGATTACTAATTTTGCACATATTTCGTTGGTCAATGTTATTGTAGATGTTATTGGCGAAATTATGAGCTATGAAGACGTACAATCTATCAAACAAAATGATAGCATCCGTATGTTCATGAATATTGAGATACAAGATTATGAGTAAGCTCGCCACAATTTATTAAACTAACTAAATATTTCAACAATTCTTTATTTTGATTCATATGCTTAATCTTATAATAATTGTAGGAGCAATAATATTTCTGCAACTCTTTGGGAGAGACTTTGTCGAACAGATCAAGCCACATTTGAATGAATCCAATGATAAGCATGTTGTCGTTGTCATGTAATTAATTAGAGCACATCGATATTCAGGTTAGTAAATTGTCTACTTACTTTACAATACAATATCTCTATACAATTAGTTAACTCTTAAAAATTACTTTTATGTGTGCAGATCAATATTCGGTGAGGAACGCTTGGCACACGTCGAAGCTTTGGATCAATTCAAATCTTTCTCAAGTTGTTGAATTTTGCTCCAGGTCTATAAGTTATGTAATGTGGGATTATTTTTGAAGAAGCCCATGTTTACTCATGGACAACTATACATTGCACTTTCAAGAGTAACAAGTAGAAAAGGGTTGATGATCTTATGTTATGATGAAAATGGAAAAATAATAAATGAATCTACAAATGTAGTGTATAAAGGAGTATTCTGAAATTTAGAAGATAGAAGTTTTTAACAAGTATCAAATGAGCAGCACCAACAACAAGTTCAGTGTACATACTCAGTATATAGTTGGTCATACTACAAACAAACATAAAGTTGGATGAGATAAGCATTCTTCTAAATTTAATTTACTTTGATATATCCTGTTATAGCTTAATTTTTTTTAGTCACAAGAAAATACTTTTATTTGTTAAATTATATATCTATATTTGCAGTCAATCACTTCAGTTAAATTGTGGAGTTACAAGAATATGGATTACCAACCATCATTTCACATTCATTGATTGCTACTAGGTATGCAATATTACTTAGGATGAATTTTATTATAAAATATATACTAGGAGTGGTAGTGTGATCTCGGAATTCTCATTATGAATAGGAAGAAGAATATCTTCAAGTTGGCACAGGGTGAATACATAGCTCCTGAGAAAATTGAGAATGTTTATGCCAAATGCAAATTTGTTGCACAGTGCTTTGTCTATGGTAAGCAGATAAAGAACTTTTCTCTTACGGATTCACTAAATGGTGTCTCCTTTGCTCACTATTGCAACATTGCAGGTGATATTTTTACTTCCTCTTTAGTAGCAGTAGTTTGTGTAGAGCCAGATGTCTTTAAGGAATGTACATCATCTAAGGGAATCAAGGTAGCTTTTAATCGTCAATATTTAGCCAATGCATTTACATTTTTTCAAATGCTTCACTTAAAGCAACTTGTGTGGAGGACATCATGTTGGAGCTAGTTGTTTGATACAAGACACCATGACCGAGAAAGTTGGAGATGTAGAAGAAGAGACAAGGAAAGAGAAATTGGAGCTTTGGTCTGCACGAAGTAAAGCTTGGTCATATTGACCAAAGCTCTTTATCTCCTTTTCATATAAAGTAGCTGTCCATTTTGTCCACTGTTCACTTTAGTGCATGTGAGCACGTGACCCACAANCTTAGTAGCAGTAATTTGTGTAGAGCCAGATGTCTTTAAGGAATGTACATCATCTAAGGGAATCAAGGTAGCTTTTAATCTTTAATATTTAGCCAATGCATTTACATTTTTTCAAATGCTTCACTTAAAGAAACTTGTGTGGAGGACATCATGTTGGAGCTAGTTGTTTGATACAAGACGCCATGACCGAGAAAGTTGGAGATGTAGAAGAAGAGACAAGGAAAGAGAAATTGGAGCTTTGGTCCGCACGAAGTAAAGCTTGGTCATATTGACCAAAGCTCTTTATCTCCTTTTCATATAAAGTAGCTGTCCATTTTGTCCACTGTTCACTTTAGTGCATGTGAGCACGTGACCCACAAATAAGGATAGTACATTTATTGAATAAAGTAACCGTTTTTATATTCTTTTATATAATGTGTAAATAGTAGGGAATGAAAAAGCAGAAAACGACTTTCCTTCACTATTTTTGCTTTTTCAATATTCTTACATGGTATCAGAGCGGTGAAAGCTCGATCAATCAATCGTCTTCCTCATCTTCATATCAATTTTAAACAATGTCAGATAACACTGCAAACACAGTGGCTCTGAACACCACTGGAGGAATCCCTACCATCGACTCAAATCATGCATATTTTCTTCGTTCTTCTGATGCACCGAGAATGTCTCTTGTCAACAAAGCTTTTGATGGAAAAGGATTCCAAGGATGGAGAAGGTCTGTGCTTATAGCACTATCTTCTAAAAATAAAATAGGATTTATCAATGGTGCTTGCCCTGCTCCAGCTCTCACTTCTAGAGATTATCAGCCTTGGAGCAGGTGTAATGACATGGTAACATCCTGGTTGCTCAACTCATTGTCCAAAGACATAAGAGACAATATCATTTACTCTAAATCTGCTAAAGCTCTTTGGACCAGCCTTGAACATAGGTTTGGTCAGTCAAATGGAGATAAGCTCTATCACCTGAGGAAGGAATTATCAAGGTTAGTACAGGGAACTAGTGACATAACAAGCTACTTTACAAAACTCAAACGTTTATGGGATGAATTAGATTCACTTAATTGTGATGTGAAGTGCAGTTGCTTGTGTGTCTGTGAAGGGAAGCAAAAATTGGAAAAGTCACTAGATGATAAAAGGCTTATTCAGTTTCTTATGGGTTTAAATGATAGTTATGGCCAAGCAAGGGGAACCATCCTAATGATGAACCCCTTACCAAGCATAAACCGTGCATATTCCCTAGTATTGTAATATGAAAATCAGAAAGAAGTTTTTTCTAACCCACTCATTTCTCCAGATTCTTCATCTTTCATGGCAACGAATCAAAACAACTTTGCACAAAGGAGTGCAAGACAGATGCAAAGGAACCCAATGCAACATCAAAAGTTTGGGAACAACATCCAAAAAGTGATAAACTCTACTCAAAGGAACACAACTTTCAAGGAAAAGAAAACTAAGTTTAACCTTAATGTAATATGCAGTCATTGCAAGAAAGTAGGTCACACTGTCAGTGATTGCTACATAATTATAGGTTTTCCAGAAGACTTTGAATTCACAAAGGGAAATCAAGTTCACACCAGAAGCAATGGAGCATTTCAAATTGAGGAATCAGATCAGAAAATCAGCAATCAAAATGAAGTACTCAATCAACACCTCTCACATGATCAATTTTCACAGCTGGTACAACTAATCAAGCAGGTTAAAGGTGAAGATTCAGGAAATTCTGGAACAGATATCAATGCAAATGTTGTGGCTAGTACTATTACTAGATATTCTGGAACTTGTCTTTCAGTTTTTAATTCTAGTTCATAGATTATTGATTCTGGAACATTTGAACACATGTGTTTTGACTCAAATGCCTTTATTTCCTTGACACCTCTCCCAGTTCCATTAAACATAAATTTGCTTAATTCTTTCAAAGTCACTGTCACTCACATAGGAAGAATATCTATTCTTCCTTATCTCATTTTAGAAAATATATTATATGTACCTAGTTTCAGATACAATCTATTATCTGTTAACAAATTTTGTTTACAATTTCATTCTATTCTCTTTTTTACGTCTAGTAACTGTATGTTGCAGGGGCCTTTAGTGAAGAGGGCACACGTTTTTGGTAAGGCAAGGGATGGGCTCTACCTTTTGGAACCAAGTGGAGTTAGAAATAGCACAAGTGTGGTACCACTTTCAGTTTTAAATCAAAATGTTTTTAGTCAATTGTCAGTCTCATTTCCTTTTTCTGCAAGCTCAGTTTTAGATGTAAGCCTTTGGCACATTAGGTTAGGGCATTTGCTTTTTTCATCAATGAAACATCTCAGTTTTATTTCTTTACCTTCTAACTCTGATTATTTCTGTCAAATTTGTCCTAAAGCTAGGCAAACCAGAATTCCTTTTCNATTTCAAAGTCACTGTCACTCACATAGGAAGAATATCTATTCTTCCTTATCTCATTTTAGAAAATATATTATATGTACCTAGTTTCAGATACAATCTATTATCTGTTAACAAATTTTGTTTACAATTTCATTCTATTCTCTTTTTTACGTCTAGTAACTGTATGTTGCAGGGGCCTTTAGT
>AWOL01S0097489.1:0-10267 GCA_000715115.1 Nicotiana otophora
ACATATAGTGGTACTCTTTCCCCAGCTACAGCTCGTCAGGGTAGGGGCTATGTGGGTCATCCTGTTCATTCAGCACTTCCAGCTGCCAGTGATACTACGGCCACTCCTAGGCCCCAGGCTCCCTATTATGCACCTCCATTGTCTAGTGCACCTCCTGCACGGGGTGGTTTCAGTGGTCAGTCCAGCCGATCAGGCCCGAGCCAGCCACCACAGCCACGTCCTCCGAGAGCTTGTTTTGAGTATGGAGACACTCCTCATATGGTGAGGGATTGCCCAAAACTCAGGAGGGGTGTACCTCTACAGACCACTCAAGCACCGCTCCACCGGGTCCTCAGGCTATGATTACAGCACCAACTACCACTCTACCTGCACAGCTAGCTCGAGGTGGAGGTCGGACGAGTAGAAGTCGCCCTAGAGGTGGAGGCTAGGCCATATATTACGCCTTTCCTGCCAGGAAGGAGACAGTTGCATCCGACTCTGTCATCACAGGTATTGTTCCGGTCTGTCATAAAGATGCATCAGTCTTATTTGATCTAGGCTCCACTTATTCCTATGTACCATCTTATTTTGCTCCGCATTTGGGGGTATCCCATAATTGTTTGAGTTCTCCTGTCTATGTGTCTACACCCGTGGGTGATTCTATTATTGTTGACTATATGTATCGGTCATGTTTGGCTGTTCTTAGTGGTTTTGAGACCTGAGCTGATTTATTGTTGCTCAGTATGGTGGATTTAGATGTTATTTTGGGCATGGACTAGTTTTCGCCCTATCACTCTATCTTTGGTTGCCACGCCAAGACGGTGACGTTGGCTATGCCAGGTCTACCATGTCTAGAGTGGAGAGGTACCTTAGATTATGTTCCTAGTAGGGTTGTCTCATTTCCAAAGGCTCAGCGGATGGCTGAGAAGGGGTGTGATGCGTATCTGGCGTATGTGAGGGATGTTAGTGTTGACACTCTTACCATCGAGTCAGTTCTGGTTGTGAGGGTTTATCCAAACGTAGTTTCGGCGGACCTTTCGGGCATGCCGCCCGACAGAGATAATGACTTTGGTATTGATTTGTTACTGGGCACTCAACCCATTTCTGTTCCACCCTATCGTATGGACCCAGCATGAGTTGGGTACTCGGGTGGAGTTGAGATATTGGATGATATGCTCCGTGCGTGTGTGATGGATTTTAGGGGTGCTTCGGATCAGTTCTTGCCACTTATGGAGTTTTCCTACAATAACAATTATCAATCGAGTATTCAGATGGCCCCGTATGAGGCTTTGTATGGTAGGCGGTGTCGATCCCCTGTGGGTTGGTTTGACCCGGGTGAGGTAAGGCTAATGGGTACAGATTTGGTTCAGGATGCTTTGGAAAAGGTTAAATTGATTCAGGATCGACTTCGTACAGCCCAGTCCAGATAGAAGAGCTATGTGGATCGGAAGGTTCATGATGTTGCATTCATGGTTGGGGATTAGGTCTTGCTCCGGGTTTCTCCCATGAAGGGCGTTATGAGGTTCGGGAGGAAGGGCAAGTTGAGCCCTAGGTATATCAGGCCTTTTGATATTCTTGAGAGGGTTGGAGAGGTAGCTTACAGACTTGTACTACCGCCTAGTCTCTCTGCAGTTCATCCAGTGTTCCATGTTTCTATGCTCCGCAAGTATCACGGCAATCCATCTCATGTGTTAGACTTCATCTCAGTCCAGTTGAACAAGGATCTATCTTATGTTGAGGAGCCGGTGGCTATTTTGGACAGGCAGGTTCGAAAGTTGAGGTCAAAGAACATCGCTTCAGTGAAGGTTTGGTGGAGGGGTCATCCAGTTGAGGAGGCAACTTGGGAGACCGAGTATGATATGCGTAGCCATTATCCTTATCTTTTCACCACTTCAGGTATGTCTCTATACTCGTTCGAGGACGAATGTTTGTTTTAAGAGGGGGAGAATGTAACGACCAGGCCGGTCGATTTCAGAGTATTAGCCCCGATCCCTTATTTATTTCTCCCTGTATCTCATTGTGTGATTACGTGACTTGCCGGGGTACTTGGTATTGGGTTCGGGAGAGTTTCAGAGTGGAAATGGGACACATAGTCCCTAATTGGAAGTTTAAGTTCTAGAAATTGATCGTAGTTTGAATTGTATGAAGACGACTTTGGAACGGAGTTTAGACGGTCCCAATAGCTCCGTACGGTTATTTTAGTCTTAGGAGCGTATCCGGATGTTGATTTGGAGGTCCGTAGGTTATTTCGGCGTCAATTGGCAAACGTTGGAAAGTTGGATGATTTTTGAAAAGTTTGACCGAGAGTGGACTTTTTGATATCGGGGTTAAATTCTGATTTTAGAAGCTGGAGTAGGTCCATAATGTCAATTTTGACTTGTGTGCAAAATTTGAGGTCAATCGGACTTGATTTGATAGATTTCGATATCGGATGTAGAAGTTAGAAGTTCTAAAGTTCATTAGGCTCAAATCGATGCGCAATTCGTGTTTTTAGAGTTGTTTGATGTGATTTTAAGGCTCGACTAAATTCGTATGATGTTTTAGGGCTTGTTTGTATATANGGTGGCGAGCATACGAGTTGGGTAGTCCGGCCGAGGCAGCTTCACTCACTTGGACTCAGTTCTCAGATATGTTCTTGAGGGAGTATGTCCCCCAGAGTTTCAGAGATGCATGGCGTAGAGTTTGAGTAGTTACACCAGGGTTTTATGACCATGTCAGAGTATGCGGTCCGGTTCAGTGATTTGGCCAGGCATGCACCAACCTTGGTTGCTACTGTTCGGGAGCAGGTTCGTCGATTTATTGAGGGGCTCAACCCCAGTATCAGATTTAGCATGGCCTGAGAGTTGGAGATGGACATTACATACTAGTAGGTGGTGGGGATCGCTAGGAGATTGGAGGGTATGTTGACTCGGGAAAGAGAGGAGAGGGAGGCCAAGAGGTCTCGAGAGTCTGGCACATATAGTGGTACTCTTTCCCCAGCTACAGCTCGTCAGGGTAGGGGCTATGTGGGTCATCCTGTTCATTCAGCACTTCCAGCTGCCAGTGATACTACGGCCACTCCTAGGCCCCAGGCTCCCTATTATGCACCTCCATTGTCTAGTGCACCTCCTGCACGGGGTGGTTTCAGTGGTCAGTCCAGCCGATCAGGCCCGAGCCAGCCACCACAGCCACGTCCTCCGAGAGCTTGTTTTGAGTATGGAGACACTCCTCATATGGTGAGGGATTGCCCAAAACTCAGGAGGGGTGTACCTCTACAGACCACTCAAGCACCGCTCCACCGGGTCCTCAGGCTATGATTACAGCACCAACTACCACTCTACCTGCACAGCTAGCTCGAGGTGGAGGTCGGACGAGTAGAAGTCGCCCTAGAGGTGGAGGCTAGGCCATATATTACGCCTTTCCTGCCAGGAAGGAGACAGTTGCATCCGACTCTGTCATCACAGGTATTGTTCCGGTCTGTCATAAAGATGCATCAGTCTTATTTGATCTAGGCTCCACTTATTCCTATGTACCATCTTATTTTGCTCCGCATTTGGGGGTATCCCATAATTGTTTGAGTTCTCCTGTCTATGTGTCTACACCCGTGGGTGATTCTATTATTGTTGACTATATGTATCGGTCATGTTTGGCTGTTCTTAGTGGTTTTGAGACCTGAGCTGATTTATTGTTGCTCAGTATGGTGGATTTAGATGTTATTTTGGGCATGGACTAGTTTTCGCCCTATCACTCTATCTTTGGTTGCCACGCCAAGACGGTGACGTTGGCTATGCCAGGTCTACCATGTCTAGAGTGGAGAGGTACCTTAGATTATGTTCCTAGTAGGGTTGTCTCATTTCCAAAGGCTCAGCGGATGGCTGAGAAGGGGTGTGATGCGTATCTGGCGTATGTGAGGGATGTTAGTGTTGACACTCTTACCATCGAGTCAGTTCTGGTTGTGAGGGTTTATCCAAACGTAGTTTCGGCGGACCTTTCGGGCATGCCGCCCGACAGAGATAATGACTTTGGTATTGATTTGTTACTGGGCACTCAACCCATTTCTGTTCCACCCTATCGTATGGACCCAGCATGAGTTGGGTACTCGGGTGGAGTTGAGATATTGGATGATATGCTCCGTGCGTGTGTGATGGATTTTAGGGGTGCTTCGGATCAGTTCTTGCCACTTATGGAGTTTTCCTACAATAACAATTATCAATCGAGTATTCAGATGGCCCCGTATGAGGCTTTGTATGGTAGGCGGTGTCGATCCCCTGTGGGTTGGTTTGACCCGGGTGAGGTAAGGCTATTGGGTACAGATTTGGTTCAGGATGCTTTGGAAAAGGTTAAATTGATTCAGGATCGACTTCGTACAGCCCAGTCCAGATAGAAGAGCTATGTGGATCGGAAGGTTCATTATGTTGCATTCATGGTTGGGGATTGGGTCTTGCTCCGGGTTTCGCCCATGAAGGGCGTTATGAGGTTCGGGAGGAAGGGCAAGTTGAGCCCTAGGTATATCGGGCCTTTTGATATTCTTGAGAGGGTTGGAGAGGTAGCTTACAGACTTGTACTACCGCCTAGTCTCTCTGCAGTTCATCCAGTGTTCCATGTTTCTATGCTCCGCAAGTATCACGGCAATCCATCTCATGTGTTAGACTTCATCTCAGTCCAGTTGAACAAGGATCTATCTTATGTTGAGGAGCCGGTGGCTATTTTGGACAGGCAGGTTCGAAAGTTGAGGTCAAAGAACATCGCTTCAGTGAAGGTTTGGTGGAGGGGTCATCCAGTTGAGGAGGCAACTTGGGAGACCGAGTATGATATGCGTAGCCATTATCCTTATCTTTTCACCACTTCAGGTATGTCTCTATACTCGTTCGAGGACGAATGTTTGTTTTAAGAGGGGGAGAATGTAACGACCAGGCCGGTCGATTTCAGAGTATTAGCCCCGATCCCTTATTTATTTCTCCCTGTATCTCATTGTGTGATTACGTGACTTGCCGGGGTACTTGGTATTGGGTTCGGGAGAGTTTCAGAGTGGAAATGGGACACATAGTCCCTAATTGGAAGTTTAAGTTCTAGAAATTGACCGTAGTTTGAATTGTATGAAGACGACTTTGGAACGGAGTTTAGACGGTCCCAATAGCTCCGTACGGTTATTTTAGTCTTAGGAGCGTATCCGGATGTTGATTTGGAGGTCCGTAGGTTATTTCGGCGTCAATTGGCAAACGTTGGAAAGTTGGATGATTTTTGAAAAGTTTGACCGAGAGTGGACTTTTTGATATCGGGGTTAAATTCTGATTTTAGAAGCTGGAGTAGGTCCATAATGTCAATTTTGACTTGTGTGCAAAATTTGAGGTCAATCGGACTTGATTTGATAGATTTCGATATCGGATGTAGAAGTTAGAAGTTCTAAAGTTCATTAGGCTCAAATCGATGCGCAATTCATGTTTTTAGAGTTGTTTGATGTGATTTTAAGGCTCGACTAAATTCGTATGATGTTTTAGGGCTTGTTTGTATATATAAATGGGGCCTCGGGGGCCCGGGGTGTGATTCAGATTGAATCCGGAACAAATTTTGGACTTGTGAAAATGCTGATGCTCCCAGTTCTGGTGTCATCGCACCTGCGGAGGGATTGGCCACAGGTGCGGACTCGCATGTGCGAGAAATGGAGCGTAGAAGCAGAAATGGTCAGTCCAGACAGGACTCGCATGTGCGGAACAGTTTCCGCAGAAGCGGCTTCGCTTCTGCGGTGGGGAGATGTGCAGGAGCGACTGGGTCGTAGGTGCGACACGTTTTGCTGTAGGCGCGCACGTGCAGATGCGGCCCTATTCTCACAGAAGCGGACCCAAGGGGACTTCAGTGAAGTCCGCACCTGCGATGGAAATTCCGTAAGTGCGGAGCCGCAGATGCGGTTGTGGGTTCGCAGATGCGGAATCGCTAGGCAAAAAAGGCCTAAGTTCGAGGGTTTGATTTCATTATCCATTTTTGGACCTAGAGATCTCGGTGTGTGGCGATGTTTCGAGGGTTTTGCAAGGAAATCAGTTGGATAAGGATTCTTAACTCATTTGTTATTAATTCTAACGAATCTATTGTTATTTTCTTCATTTAATTAGTGTTTCTAGTTGGAAATTTAGAGAACAATTGGGAAAACCTCTTAGGCTAAATTTGGAGATTTGAAAGGCGATTTGAGGTCGGATTTGAGTAATTCTTGTATGGTTGGACTCGATATCGAATAGGCGTTCGGATTTTATAATTTTGGTCAGGTTCCGAGTCGTGGACCCGAGTCGACTCTTTGGAGCAATTCTTTCATTCTTTACTAAAGTCGTAATTTCATTATTTAAATTAGTTTCTTATAGTTATATTTATAGTATGTAATTATTTTAGCTAGATTCGAGCTGATCAGAGTTGGAAAATCGAGGGAAATGCCTTCTTATTGATTGATTGAGCGAGGTTTGAGGTAAGTGACTTGTCTAACCTTGTGTGGGGGAAAGTTCGCTTAGGATTTGGTACTGTTATGGTAAATTGCAATACGTGAAGGGCAATACGTGAAGGTCGTGTAGGCGAGGTGACAAGTACGTACTCGGGCTAAATGTTGAAAATCCAGTTTTGCTAAATAATTCCTTTTTATTCCCTAGAGTAACTCAATTAAGAGATAAGGCACGAGGTTTCTGCAGTGCAAAGTTTTATTGTGGTACGAGGTTTTTGCCGTGCGGTTATCATTGTTTGCACGAGGTTTCTGTCGTGCCGTTGTGAGATTTTTACTTTTGGGACTATGGGGCGGTACCTTGTGAGCGCCCCTGTTGTTTACCTCTATTTGTTGTATTGTTTTTTGTTTGTTGTTGTTTTCTTAACTTGTAAGATTCTTGTTTCCTTTCGTGTTGTAGTTGTCTTCTTGAATTCCGGGTTGTTATCTTCTGTGAATTTCTATTGTTACACTTCCCTGTCATCTCATTACATTATTATATCTTCTGCCTTGTTTTTTCTATTATTCCTAGTAGGGCCCTGACCTGACCTCGTCACTACTCTACCAAGGTTAGTCTCAGCACTTACTGGGTACCGTTGTAGTGCACTCATACTATGCTTCTACACATATTTTTATGCAGATCCAGGTGCATCCTATCAGCCTCGATATTAGTGCGCTGTGTTGCTGCTTTGGAGACTTCGAGGTACACCTGCCCACATCCGCAGGCCTCGGAATCCCCTTCTATTCCGTTCTTTTCTTATTTCTTTATATTTTGGTAGACAGTGATGTATAGGATTATTCAGTACTGTACTAAAGCTTGTGACTTATATCTCACCAGATTTTGGGATTTTTTATATTGAGTTTTGATAGATTCCTTTTATGAAATTGTTGGGATGTTCAAGTTTTAATCTTTTATTTAGTGTTTCTGTATATTGTTTAGGCTTACCTAGTCTTAGAGACTAGGTTCCGTGACGATATCCTACGAAGGGAATTTG
Organism: Nicotiana otophora; assembly: GCA_000715115.1. Taxonomy (NCBI): domain Eukaryota; kingdom Viridiplantae; phylum Streptophyta; class Magnoliopsida; order Solanales; family Solanaceae; genus Nicotiana; species Nicotiana otophora. The sequence continues at coordinate 7,411 of AWOL01S0097489.1, forward strand.
GGGTCGTGACATTAGGCTAGACTTATTTCCTTTTAATAATACTAGTATACATACCCGCACGGTGAGCGGATCGTTTCAATATAAAAAAGATCATAGAGAATTAATAAAAATAGATATATATGGCATACTAAATTTAGAGACCACATTCAAAAGAATTAAACTAAAAAATAGATAAATGAATTTAATCGAGTTGTCTCTGTAAAATTGTTGCTAGTAAAGAAGAACAATTAACCTCAAAAGTTGAATTTCTTCATGCAACGAAAAATAAGGCAACTCATTTAGCTTTGCTAGTATCTCCATCGGCGTGCCACTTCTTTCATTGTTCTATATTTTTGTCACGATCCAAAATCCACTAGAGGTCGTGGTGGTGCCTAACATTGCCGTCAGGCAAGCCAACAGTGAATGTTTAACTTAATTACTCATTTTAGTTTTTTTGAAATCAACATTTTCATCAATTAAATAATAAGAAATAGAATTTACAGGGTTACTGATAATATTTTCATAACTACAATAAAGGACAACCCATAAGCACCCCCAAAACCCGGTGTCACAAGTGCATGAGCATCAACTAGAAAATAAAATAAAATACAACATATGTCTGAGATTCAAATTAGACAGGAGAATATAATTAACTTTGATGGAGACTCTGCAGGCTGCGGATCGTAACATGAAATGCAGCTCACGGTAAGTCCCCGCAATAGCCATGCCTCTGCGCCCAAAAGGTCACCAGACATATATGTACATGCACAAAAATGTACAGCAAATGTAGCATGAGTACCTAAATCAACGCGTACCCAGTAAGTATCTAGCCTAACCCCAGAGAAGTAGTGACGAGGGGTCAACATCGACACTTACTAGTGGTCCAATAAGACATATATAGTAATGAGTAAACAGATATGGGGCAGAGTAAATAAAAAAATTTAAACAAGTGTAAATACGTGATACTGTCCTCTTCTCTACAATAGACTCAAGCTCTCAATTAGCAATTACCTCCTCAACTGGAGCATATATATATAATGGACCTCACCAGATAGGTTGTCATAATTCAAATCAGGAAGACTCATAGATACACTGACTTCTTGTTAGATATTACGCACGATTTCCATGAGAGTATTTTATAGAAATGCCGAGGCGTACGGTCCGATCCCTTCATAATCTGTGCAATGCCGAGGGTCGAATGACACAAATCATAGATATATTTATTATACTGCCGAGGCGAACGGCCTGCTCCCATAAGAGTGTGGTACATAATCCTGCCGAGGTAAACGACCCGATTCCATTAGAATAAGAAGCTTTGACGGGTCCTTGACCTCACTCACAAAGGAACATGTGGGTTATAAGGAGCTTTGAAGAAACCATTCGATGAGAACGCATAACGCGGGAGAAATTCGTAAGAGGAGTACATGTATTCCGTGGCTAATCATGAAACTCGTCATATCTCTACAATAGCAAGTCTATCACTCTACATACGTCTAGTCTCAAGAAGTAATACGAAGTAAAAGAATTTAATAACCAAGAGATAACTCGAATAGTACAGTTATAGCATGGCGTGGTCCTGAGTCTACCCGGACAATAACATGAATGTAGCTACGTATGGACTCTCGTCACCTCGTGCGTATGTAGCCCCCACAACAAGTAGCACATATAAATTACAACACCTAGGGGTACTTTTCCTCTCACATAGTTAGACAATAGACTTACCTCGCTCCGAGTTCCATAACCGGCTCCAACGCCGCTCTAACACCTCAAATCGGTGCCCGTCACTCCAAAACTAGCCAATCAATGTGCAAATCCATAAATATATACTCTAATACTCATTATAAATCAAATTATAATAATTTCCAACTCCGTTTGAAAAATCGATAAAGCCGACCCTCAGGCCCACGTGCCCGAATTTCAAAAATTTTCGAAGATAAACATTACTCATAATATTACTAACTCAAATATATAACTTATTCCAATTCCATTCCCATATTCGTGCTCTAAATAAAAAAAAATACTAATTTCTAGGTTTTTCTTCAAAATCCCAAATTTTTACAAATTTCCATGTTTAAATCCATATATATACCATGTATTTAACTTGAAATAGGTGGAAATCACTTATCTTGTGATTGATGCTGAAATTGGTGCTCCACAATCGCTCCAAGGTCGGCACCCAAGGAGGAAATGAGATGAAAATGGCCAAATTCCCGTTTTAAAACTTCACTGCCCAGGTCCGTCCTTCTTCGCGTCCTCAGAAAGACCATCGCGATCGCGATGGCCAAAAATGCACTGCCTCCAATTTCCTCTTCGCGTTCGCGTCAGTTAGGCCGCATTTGCGATGCCTTCAGGCCCTACTGCTTCGCGTTCGCGGTTGAAGCTCCGCGTTCGCGAAGGCTTAATGGCTCCAGGTCCCCCAGTCCTCTTCCTTCTTCGTGTTCGCGACCCCCGTGTTGCGTTCATGAAGGCTTTCCCAGCTTCTGCCTTGTGTTTGCGTCCACTACCTCGCATTCGCGAAGGCCAAATCTCAGCTGCTACAAAATTCCTTTTCACGAACGCATGAGATCCTTCGCGTTCGCGAAGGAGGAAACCAGACACCAGCACAGCAACTCCAAAGCATCCTAACTTGGTTCGAAACTACCCCGAAACAAACCCGAGGCCCCCGGGACCCCGTCCAACCACACCAACCAGTCCCATAACATAACATAAACTTGCTTGAAGCCTCACATCACATCAAACAATGTCAAATCTACAAGTTGCGCATCGATTCAAGCTTAATGAACCATTGAACTCCTAACTTCCACATTCGATGCCGAAACCTATCAAATCACGTCCGATTGACCTCAAATTTTGCACACAAGTCACATTTGACAGTACA
>AWOL01S0097505.1:0-14778 GCA_000715115.1 Nicotiana otophora
GGTCTATGAAACTCATAGGTGCATTGTGTATAAGAGGTATAGATGTACGGTATGAATAAACACCGTGGACGGTCTATGAAATGTATAAGTGTATAATATGATATGTGAACACTAAGGACGGTCTAATGACACACATTATTAATGCAAACAATAGGTGCCCCTTTTTGTTGTCCATGTTGTTTCAATTACATTATATTATGTGTTCCACGTATAGATCATATGGGCATTCTATTTGGAAAGTGGATTTCTAGCTATACATACTAGTGCTATTCGACAGTACTAACGTCCTTTTTTCCGGGGGCGCTGCATCTTTAATAGATGCAGGTAGTTCTACAACAGGTGGCATTGATCAGTGATAGCAGTACACTCCTTTCAGCCGATTTGGTGAGCCCCACTTCATTTCGGGGTCATGTATCTTTTGTTTCTCATGTACTTTGTGGTTGAGGTATAGCCGGGGCCTTGTTGCCGGCATTCCCATATTACTCTTCAGTTGTACTTAGAGGTTCCGTAGACAGGTTGTGGGTGGTATTTGATGTTGGGAATTGGATTAGAACTGTTGGTGTTTGGCAACATGTTTTTCATTAAATCTATAAACTCGTACTATTTTGGAAATATTGAATGATGCTGTTAATGGGAATGAAATGGAAGCGATTAATGAAATCTCTTCAGTATTTGATTAACGGAGTACATCTCCTCTTTATTCATGAATGAATCTGGGTAGAATGAAATATAACAGTCTTGCTCAGTCGGGTTCACTCAGTTGAGCGCCGGTCGCGCTCCTCGATTTTGGGGCGTGACAGGTATCAACTACAACTGGAAAGACCTATACCGGTAACCCTGAGAAGAAGGCTTTTGTACCAGAGCATGTTCATGGTTTCTGGTCAGAGCTCACCACCGGATGATGACACCTTTGATGGAATGGGAAGATTGTTCGTGACTATGATCGAGGAATGTTGCGGCAAAGATGATATTAAGACACGGACCATTCGGTATATCAAACCAGGAGAGACCTTGCAAAATTAGACCACTAGTCCATCTCTGGTTCGCCGGGAGTCTTGGCAGTGTAAAATTGTAGAAATTTTGAAAAATGCACGGTAAATTAAGGTATGAACCGTGCCTGTACTTTGTTGTTAATTGCCTCCTTAAACACTAAGACATTGCTTTTGATGAAATAAAATGAATTATGTTTTCCGAAATCATTGCAAATTCTTTTTTAGCTCTTATTTATACTTAGTTTTACTTTTCAGTAATCGAATCGATAAAAACCCGCGTTCCCCGATTTTGACATATAACAAAACCCTTGAGAAAAATGACCCAGACTACGAAGAGTATGATTAGAGCATGATGCCTAAGAACCTCTTGCAAGAGATCGAACAGCTAGAGAGCCAGAAGAAGCCCAACCTTGAAGAAACAAAAGTAATCAACTTGGGAAGTAAAGAAGAGGTGAAAGAAACTGGAATCAACATTCATCTAAAGACAGAGTAGAGGGAAGATTTGATGGAGCTCCTCCGACAATACATCGATGTATTCTCTTTGTCATATGATGATTTCCCACCAATCCCGCCAGACCGTTAGTCAAGCAGAAACCCAGAAAATTCAATCCAGATTTGAGTCTAAAAGAAGAAGTCACCAAGCAGATAGAGGCGAATGTGGTGAGAGTCACCATTATTATCCTACATGGTTGGCAAACATTGTACTAGTATCGAAGAAGGATGAGAAGATTAAGATATGTGTGGACTATCGAGATCTCAACAAAGCCAGTCTAAAGGATGAGTTTTCTCTACAAAATATTCATATCCTTATCGACAAATACGCGAAGCATGAGTTGCAATCGTTTGTGGATTATTTCTCCAGATACAACTAGATTTTGATGCACGAAGAAGACACGGAAAACATAGCATTCACCATGCCACAAGGAGTTTATTGTTATGGTGTCATGCCATTTGGTCACAAGAATGTCGGTGCTACCTACATGAGGGCCATGAAGACCCTCTTTCACGACATGATCCACAAAGAAATTGAGGTATATGTGGACGACATCATCATCAAGTCTCAGAAGAGTGAGGAACATCTCAGTGATTTAAAGAAGTTCTTCGAACATTTGCGGAGGTACATATTGAAGTTGAATCCTACGAAGTATGCATTCGGAGTTCCCGCAGGAACACTGTTAGGTTTCATCATTAGTAGAAAAGGGATAGAGTTAGACCCTTCAAAGATCAAGGCCATTCAAGACTTGCCACCACCTAAAAGAAAAAAGGATGTGATAAGCTTTCTCAGTAGATTAAATTACATCAGTAGGTTCATATCCCAGTCAACAGTAATCTGCGAGTCTATTTTCGAGATGTTGATGAAAGATGCTGCTACAAAGTAGATGTAATAATGTCAGAAAGCTTTCGATAGGATCAAAGAGTATTTTTCAAATCCGCCAGTATTAGTTCCTCCCGAACCTGGGAAGCCGCTTTTATTATACTTTTTCGTTTTGGATAATGCATTCAGATGTGTGTTGGGACAACACGATGAGACTAGAAAGAGGGAGCAAGCTATCTATTACTTAAGCAATAAGGTTACACCATATGAAGCTAGATACACCTTGTTAGAAGGGAAAAGGGCCAAATACACCCCTATACTTTCAGATATTGTCTACATTTAACCTCAGTTATACTATCCGGCCAAATTTACCTCTAACGTTATACTATCCGGAAATATTTATCCCTAACGTTATACTATCTAACCAAATTTATCCCTACCATCAGCAAACTTTTAAAAATTACCCCTCAGTCCTTCAGGTGACCCAGAATCTCCCAAATCATTTTAATTAAGTTAGTTATTCTTCTTCTTGATCCAATACTTTTGAAATAATTGGCATTTACCTTCTTTATTAATTGAAAAAAATAATAAGATAAAGAATATTAAAATAATACAACGGTTAGTAAACAAAATATAGTAAATTGAAGAATCTAAATTAGGTAGCTTGTATAAATTCTAAAAGTATTTACAACACCCCAACTTTAATAAATTCGTTGCACCAAAGGTATGGAGACTTTGCAAGTATTAGTGACAGAAGTTGAAGTTGCTTGGGGACTTTACATTGTCGAATTTAACTTTGCTTTAATCAAACGCCTACGCATTATACAATCTTAAGTTTGTCGATCGAACTCTACACTAACCAGACAATAACAAAATATATTCGAGTATTCATGTACATACATGATAAGAAGCTACATATAATACACAATAAATAGACCTACTAAATTCTACGGTGTGTATATGGTTGAAAAATAACTAAAATGGGTAGAACCCGCCATTGGGGCATGGACGTGATTGGGCCTATAGAACCCGCCACATCAAACAGACATTGCTTCATTGTAGCGATCGACTACTTCACTAAATGGGTTGAAGTCTCTACATACAAAGCCATCACAAAGAAAGTATTGGAAGATTTTGCCCGTAACAACATAGTCTGTAGATTCGGGAACCTAGAGTCAATCATAACTGACAATGCAACCAATCTCAACAACGATCTCATGAGGGAGATTTGCAAGAAGTTCAGAATCGTCCACCGTAATTCCACAGTCTACCGGCCACAAATAAATGGAGCAGTTGAATGTCGCCTTGATGGGTTAACATATCACTATGAGAATGTCCATTGGGGCAACGTCATACATGTTGGTGTATGGCACATAAGCTTTGATACCCACAAAGGTCATGATACCATCTTTGAGAGTCATTTAGGAAGCCAAACTAGATGACACAGAATGTATACGTGTCATGCAAGAATGAATCATGCTCATCTCGATGAAAATAGAATGGACACAGTATGTCATAGGCAGCTACATAAAAATAGGATAGCCAACGCGTTCAATACATAGGTAAAACCTCGACAATTCACACCGGGGCTACTGGTTTAGAAGATGACATTCCATCGTTAAGAAGAGGCCAAAGGAAAATTCGCACCAAACTGGCAAGGTCCTTACGTGGTCCATCGAGTATTGTCTAGAGGAGCATTGATCATAGTAGAAATGTACGGAAAAATCAGCACAAAGCCCATCAACTCGGACACAATCAAGAGATATTAAATTTGAAGATAGTAGATTTAGGGTTTGGTTGTAACAGAACTATGTCCGACCTGACTTCCCATGGTGGGATACATAGGCAACCTATGTAGGATCCGGTCTCTCTCCCCCTCTTTGTAATAGAAAAACCAAATATCATTTTTTATGTATTCGGATATACACCATGACTTGATTTCCTGTGTTGGGAATACGTAGGCAATCCATGTCGGATTTAGTCATCTATCGTAATTGAACTATGTTTTGGCCTTATTCCATTGGGATACTTAAGAAGTCTGAGTCAGAATCAGCCACTTCATTTCAATTCATTATCATTTTGTATCTATTGTAACTGAACAACGCTTTGACCTGATTCCATTTCGATATATAGGTTTCCTGAGTCAGTCTTAGTCATTCCATCATAATTCATTCATCATCCTCGAACTATGTTCAGACACGATTCCGTTCAGATACGTAGGAAACCTTAAAGGGTTCTGCCATAACCCTAAGAAAGTCATTGTAATGCATTTAGAATAGGACACGATCGCGACGGCAAGAAGCTACATCATCAGGGGCATCTCCAGGAAACGTCATCATGGGCATCTCCTGGAAACGTCATCAATAGAGCAAAATCACCTAGAAATGATACTCACGTCAAAGGGAACTTCCAAATATGTCATAATCAGGAACACAAAATTTCAAAATGCTTTTAAGAAAATTCTATCTTTCCCCCTACCGAACTCTGTGGCATAATCCACCAAATCTGGGGCAAGGCTAGACCCATAATCAACACAAACCAATGCCCGTCCCCTACTAAGAGTCTTTCTTTGAGTGCAGGAACAACATGAATCTAAGGATACCTGAGTACATCGGGAGAAATGACGGACCCGCTATCATATCATGAGCCCTTATCTCTCCTTCATTATTCAATTCTTTTTCTCATATGGTTAAGGACTAACTTCAAATTCTTTGCAGGTATTCCAAAACCAAGTATTCGATACATTCAGAGCACCCTCTATATAGTAAACTATATGCTCAATAAATTGGAGCGCCTTGTACATATCGAGCCGCAAACCCCGCCAATCGGAGCCCCTTTTATAGAAAACCTTCTGCTTATCCAGTCGGAGAACTCGCTTTCTTTGCCAATCAGAGCCTATATATAGAAAACTGTTTGCTTCGCCAACTGGAGTATTTCACACAAATCGCACCGTTACTCCGCCATATATCGTAGATTCCAAGTAGATAGTTTCAAACTTCGACACCAACTCCACCAATCGAAGGATGGGCCATCCAATTCTGCCATACTTTCTGCCGATCGACAATTGCAAATTAGTTCTGCGGTCAAGAGTACCTCTTGGGCATGCTCTTCTATTTCTCTGCTCTATCTCAATTGTTTTGACCTTTTATTTATGCAACATACATGCATTTTACATTCAAATTCATCTACTCCCATCGCGTGGAGATACTCCTATCGTGTGGACTCTTAATGCTCTGACAGCTGCGGAACAGTACATAGCTCCGCTAACAATTAAGTCAAATTTAAAGGCCCGTCCCTAGCATCCCAAGTAACGCTCCAGAGATAAGATATTTAAGATTAAAACATCCTATCGCCCCGATCCCAAATAACGGATAACTGGCAGCCATGCATCATCATTCCTGGATTATTTATAACATATCTTAACATATTTTCATTGCGATATATGGGTATGTGTGTATCTTCTTTTGCAAAATCAATCATTGAGACGTGGAACTTCTTCTAAGCAGTAAACCAAGCTAAACCTTTATGAGGGACAACAAACTCATAAGCAAGGAACCAATCTCCAACTCCATCCGATTAGTAGAACTCCAAATCGTCAAATCTTTCAAGCCTCATAATCAAACTATAATCTGTGAAGTCATTCTGGGTTTTAAGATCTTCCCATATCACAGTATCATCATAACACAATACTGGGGTAACTCCTGCAAACACTACTCTCCTCAAGTCATCATTCTAGAACTACATGAGGCCTAATCCTCGTGAATCCCGAGGTATGTAGGCGATTCAAAGCCAGAATTCGGCCCCTAAACTTTCCCTAATCTTTCCCAAAATTCAACTCATAAGCTCTCCCAAATCCATATTCCCTTCCCTTAATACATGCTTAGAGTCAGGACAAACTTGGTCTTGGGTCAATTTCTTTGCCCGCAAACTCTTTTCATCGTCTTCGGTCAAAGAGGGGCAACTGTTGACGACTAATTTTTACCCTCCCTTTTAAAATTAAATTATTTATGCTTAATAATTTACAGTAGATGTGGTAAAATATTTTTTAATCAATAATACCTATTTTTATATAAATATAATAGGAAACTAGTAATTAATAGTGTTAAATTAATAATTCAGTATTAAATATTTATAAAATATATTACCCTTAATTTATCATTTATTATTTTAAATTAATCCGAAATTAGTTTCAAAATTTAGCAAATAAAGTGTTTTAATAAATAAATTAATTAATTACAGTAATTTATAATTTATTTGATGATTATATATTTATCACCTTCAATTAGAATTAATTATATTTAATTAAATTAATTTTAAAAGGGTTAAAAGATTAAACTGGCAACAATTGCAAATACCTAATTAAATACAATGTGCATATTGGTTAAATCAATTTCAGCCCAATGCTTTGTCCCAATATGACATGACCCGGTCCGGAACTACCCCCTTCTATCCACTTTTGCAATCCATGCTAATCCGTGAGGGACAATATCATCATGCCACGTCACATGTCCCACTCACTCACAAAACAAGTACAATGAATTTGGGTCGTCGATCTAAATCATCGATGGTCCACATTTATTCCTGGTTTTTCCTTTATTTTAAAACCTCTCATCAGATCTTATCCCAACTGTCATATCACATAGATCCAATAGTCCTCATTTTTACCCATTTTACTATTTTATCGAATTTTATACCATGAATTATCAGGACCGTTGATAAAATGATCCAATGGCCCACAGTTCATCTCCAACTTTAAACCTTAGAGACCAACCAAATGACCCCTAACCCTAATCATTTCTCACCTTGAACGGCCGCCACCCTTTCCTCTTTTCCTCTCCATTCTCTCAAGCTCTCAACTTCCATCAGTCATGAAACCTTGCAAAAATTAGTGCAAGTCACGAATTCAAACCTTGAAACACAATATGCTCCCCTATACCCGCGAATCTAGCCGATTTATCCCATTTTCATCATTAAAATTCAAAGTCCTAATCTGAAACCCTATACCTAAAAGACGAAACTTAAAGTAATATGATTTTTCTATGTTCCATCGAATCTATTCATCATCATTATTCCTTGGTCAAACGTAGTGACCTCCGGGCATTGGGGCCAGGTAAATCATCACGCTTCAATGGTTAATTCCTCGTTCTTTCATGCCCAGGTAAATCATCATGTTGTTTTCCCCTCTGTGTTTCTCTGATTTCACCTCTATACTTTCATCATCCTACCTTCGTCAATTCCACTATCTATTTTTAGTTAAGTCTATAAGACTTCAATAGCCACTATAAATAGGAGCTTTTAATGCTCTCACCTAATACAACCTAACATAGACGAATACACGTAAGACTATCAGCAAAACATTGAAATTTTTTAAAAGTTCAAGTCTTTTTGGCTAAGTTTTTAAGTTCCAGTCGGTTCTCCTAACTTCTTTTTCCTCTTTTCATTTTTGCTTGAGTTTGATCTCTCTACGCTGATTAGTTTTGGGTTTGGATTCCTAAATGGCTAAACAAAGAGCGCTTGCTTAGTTTGTTGCTCTGCAGAAGGTCTATACACACTACACACTGGCCCTCTCTCTATCTTTGATTAAATGGTTTACTATGTTTATGATGTTTTCTCTGTTTATTACTCTTTGTTTGTAATACACATTAGTAACTTATGGATGTGTTTGTTATATTTTGCCTTTACAAACTATGCTTACTGATTGAGCTAATCATCTTCTGATAAGTTATGATTGTGTTAAAGTTGCTGGCCAATTTCTACTATTAATGAACTCCATTTCTTATGATTTATATAGATAACAAATGCCTTCATGATGACTTATGCCCCTATTGGATGAATCTTGTTGAACCTCTTGATAATGAGTTGAACTAGGACTAAGCTAATGTTATGCATGCTCTGTTAGTTAACTAATGATTGTACTGTTGTGTTTGGCTAACGTAATTGAACTATGTTTTCTTAGACTTTGGCTAATGTCCCATTAAGAGATCATCTGCTGCACCATGTTATATTGGTCCTTATTTATAACGTTACATCATATTGTTGATTAAATGAAAATGATCCTCATCATAGTTCATGTTATGCATATGACCTGTCTACTTTTACTGAATAACTTGTTATTGAAACCATGCCTGCTCTACACACTTAAAAACTCATACAAATCTGTCACTATAGTCTGAACTCATATAATGAACTCACAGGCATAGTGATCACACTACTTGCCCTTATTTAGAACCATAAAACTTTGTAAAAACTTCACTGTATATAGGCAGAGTAACTTTTGTCGTCCTCAATGTTTGTGCTTGTTCAGTAATGCTTATGAGTCCCTACATTTGTTTCACTTGAGAAAGTTTCATGCTTTTACTATTATATTCTTCATTTGAAACTATTTTTTCAAAATATAAGATTGAATCCTGCATACCTTAATAACCTAACAATTCGAGTGATATAGAATCTGAAATAGGAAGTTTACTATTGTTATTCATAGGTTTATGTAAACTCATTAATACTTGCTTGTCTTGTTAATATGAACACTGCTCCATATTCGGTTGATATCCTTGTCTGTATGACTTAATCATGAATCTGGAAGTAACCTGATCGACTAAGGATCATGCTGTTAAGTTTGAACTAGATCAAAATCGGTCCTCCTACATATGTTGATGCCTCTGCTGGTGTTATTACACTTAGGAAGTCTGAATAAGGCTATCAGTATAGTGAGGTCTCAACCATGTGTATGTTTATCTCTGATTGTTCTGAAGTTCGCTAAAATAGCTGTTGAGGTACTGTAAACCTAGTCAAGGATCCCTATATTGTTGAACCATCAGTATAACTAATGAGATTAATGTGCATGTCTTCCCTATCACTTGGAACACTTAACTTAGCATTTCTGAACGGGAATTGGTTTGCTGATAAATACCATTACTCTTGTTCTTAAATCTGTGTGATAGTCTCCTTAAGTGTTCTGATTCATGAATGATCATTAATATCACTTACAGTAGCTTGCCTCCTTGTATTTGGATTGTGATCCTAAAGTAATGGTGTAATTCTAAACTATTCACATCTCTACACTCTGATGATGATGTCCTATATAGTCCTCTTTAGAAATTCTATGTGTCTGAATCTTTATGTCCATTGCTTCTCTCCTGTTAATTGCTAAAGTGAGCACATTAATTGTGTATAAACCTTTGAGGAAGAGTAAGTATGATTGGTTAAGGGTATTTGGAGTGGAACTTGGTTTGTGGTTAAGGTGCCCTCGCCTGACACAAGCACTGTTCGGGGTCCATGAGACCCTTATGAATTTTGATTGTCTTTAAATCCTGTTTTGATTTTATTTTTGTTGGGCCTCATATTAATTTCACTAATTGTCTTTTATTTCTTTCGTGTGCATGTTTGAATTGGTTCTCATATTGATTTCACTAATTGTCTTTTATTTCTTTCATGTGCATGTTTGAATTGGGCTTGCCGAATTCTTTGGAAATCAAGCCCAAACTCCGGTCTAGGACGCCTTTGTTGAATGAAGCCTGCTGATGCTTGTAGATCTAATAGGGCCTAGTCCACTGGCCCAACATCAGGAGTCCAACCTTTTCCCTTTTTGTCAATTTATATAATAACTACTGTTATGTCTTTATTATGTGAATGTGTCTTGTTTGAAACTAACGATGCTATCACATTTTATTTGGATACTTTTGATTATGTTAGGAACATAGGCAAACCAATGCCCATAGGTAAATAAAAGAGAATCCAAGTTCAAAATCATATCCACCATAACACTTTGATGCTTTGATCACTTACTTTCTTAATAAAATAAAAGACTTTGTTTTATTATTGCTAACCAGTTTTTCTTTTAAAGATCTTTAGTTTGAATAGATTTGAAAAGCGAAACGACCACTCTTTGAAAATATCAGAATCGAAAGGATGTTTACTATGATGATTTTCAACAAACAAAACCAACACGGCTGGTAATTGCGAACTAATGAACTTCAATGAGATTCAAAAGCATAACTTCGATTGAAACGAATTTTCCAAAAGGTATACCCATGACATATTATCTAGTGATCTTTTATCTCACAAAGTTACATGAACAACCACCCTTTTAAGAGATAAAATATTTAAACCTTCTTTCAAAAATATAGAAGTACTTCATAGGTTTTTCTCAACTTTCATGTGAACATTTCAAAAGATCCTTCATAAGTTATAACCTTATAAAATCTATAATTTGTTTTTTTTCAACATGCATATACAACTTTCTTTCAAAATAGTTGACTTTAAACAAGACTTAGAATATGCCATAAACTGTAAGCACTTAATTAAGTAGAATATAGACATTTACTTCCCCGAACCTAGCCTAAATTTAAAGAGGTACCTCAACTAGATGTTAAGGGATGCCTAACACCTTCACCTTATAATAACTAGAACTTTTACCCAAATCTCACCGGTTAGTATACCATTAGGATAATAATCTATTGAACGCATAGGTACCCAAATATAGCACAAATATTAGGTGGCGATTCTCTTTTATCAGCATCAAAAGAACCACTAGTTGACTCTTATTTTGACCTATGAAAAATAGGATGCAACACCTGGATCATGTTCATAGTAGACTGGTGTCGTTTATGAAGGCTCAACGGATGGTTGAGAAGTGGTGTTTGGCATATTTGGCCTTCATAAGAGATGTCAGTGCAGATACTCCTACGGTTGAGTCAGTTCCAGTGGTGAGAGAGTTTTAAAATATGTTTCCCGTAGACCTGCCGGCCATGCCTTCCAACAGGGATATTGATTTTTGTATTAACTCAACCCATCTCTTTTCCACCATATCGAATAGTACTAGTAGAGTTTAACGAGTTGAAAGAACAATTACAATAGTTGCTTGATAAGGGTTTCATTATGCCTAGTGTGTCACCTTGGGGTGCACATGTACTATTTGTGAAAAAGAAAGATGGTTCTATGAGGATGTGCATTGACTACAGGTAGCTGAACAAGGTTATTGTCAAGAACAAGTACCCATTAACACGTATTGATAATTTATTTGATCAGCTTCAGGGTGCTAGGTTATTCTAGAAGATTGATCTGAGATCGCGGTACCATCAGTTGAAGATTCAGGCTTCAAATATTTTGAAGACGATTTTCGGGACCTGCTACGTTTACTATGATTTACTAGTGATGTCAATCAATGCCCTAATAGCTTTTATGCACTTGATGAACAGCGTATTTTAGCCCTATTTTGATCCTTCATTATAGTTTTCATTGATAATATATTGGTCTATTCTTGCAACTGGGAGGACCAAGAGCAGCACTTGAGGATCATGCTCTAGACTTTGATAGAGAAAAAGCTATATGATAAATTCTCCAAGTGTGAATTTTGTCTTGATTCAGTGGCATTCTTTGGTCATGTAGTATGTAGTGAGGTGATTATGGTGGATCCGAAGAAGGTAGAGCTAGTTTAGAATTGGCCCAGACCTTCTTCGGCTACTGAGATCTGGAGTTTTCTAGGCTTGGCTAGTTATTATCGTTGTTTTGTGGAGGATATTTCATCCATCGCAGCTCCTTTGACCAGATTGACTCGGAAGGGTGCTCCATTTCGGTGGTCCGACGAGTGTGCGGAGAACTTTCGGAAGCTCAAGACTTCCTTGACCAAAACTTCAGTTATAGTTTTCCATTCAGCATTGGGTTCATAATACAAATTATTGTGATGCTTCACAGATTTGCATACGATGTGTATCGATGTAGGAGGGTAGAGTGATATCTTATGCTTCGCGTCAGTTGAATCCCCATGAGAAGAACTACCCCGTTCATAATTTAGAGTTGGCATCCATTGTACACGCATTGAAGATTTGGAGACACTATCTCTACGGCGTGTCTTGTGAGGTATTCACAGATCATTGGAGTCTACAACACTTGTTAAGAAAAAGGATCTGAACTTGAGGCATAAGAGGTGGTTAGAGCTACTGAAGGACTATGATATTACCATTCTTTATTATCCAGGAAAGGCCAATGTGGTGGCCGATGCTTTGAGTAGTAAGGCTGAGGGTATGAGGAGTCTTGCTTATATTCAAGTTGGGGAGAGACTATTAGCATTGGATGTTCAGATTTTGGTGAGGCTAGATATTTTGGAGTCCAGTAAAGTTAGTTCTTATGTTGTATCACGATCGTCCTTGTTTGAGTGCATCAAGGCGCATCAGTATCCTAAGGGACACGGTGAAGCATGCTGATGCCAAGGAGGTCAATATTCGTGATGATGGGGTATTGAGGCTACAGGGTCGGATCTGTGTTCCGAATGTGGATAGATGACAATCGTTGATTCTTAAGGAGGCCCATAGTTTGCGCTATTCCATTCATCCGGGTGCCACAAAGATGTATCGGTATTTGAGGTAGCACTATTGGTAGCGAAGGATGAAGAATGATATTGTTGAGTATGTCACTCAGAATTTGAACTGTCAGTAGGTGAAGTATGAGCATCAGAGACCCGGTGGTTTTCTTCAGAGGCTTGACATTTTGGAGATGAAGTGGGAGCATATCATTATAGATTTTGTAGTTAGGCTTCGATGGACCTTGAGTAGATTCGACGCATTGTGGGTCATTGTGGATAGACTGACCAAGTGTGCACACTTCATTCCAGTCATGACTACCTATCCTGTAGAGCAAATAGCTCGGATTTATCTTTGTGAGATTGTTCGCCTTCATGGTGTACCTATGTGTATTATGTCGGATCGAGGCACTCAGTTCACATCGCATTTTTAGAGAGTAGTGCAATGTGAGTTTTGGCACACAAGTCAAGCTAAGTAAGACATTTCATCCCCAAACAAACGGGCAATCCGAGCGCACTATTCAGATTTTGGAGGACATGTTACATGCCTATGTCATTGATTGTGGAGGATCATGGGACTAGTTTCTTCCGTTAGCAGAATTTGCTTACAACAATAGCTATCAGTCGAGCATCAAGATGGCTCCTTATAAGGCCTTATATGGGAGGCGATGTCATTCTGTGGTTGGTTGGTTTAAGCCTAGGGAGGCTAGGTTATTGGGCACTGATTATCCGTTATGCTTAGGATAAGGTGAAGTTTATTTAGGAGCGGCTTCATACGGGCGCAGTCCATGCAGAAGAGTTATGCTGACAGGAAGGGTCGTGATGTTGCATATATAGTGGGTGAGAAAGTTCTACTCCAAGTTTCGCCCATGAAGGGTGTGATGAGTTTTGAAAGAAGGGCAAGCTGAGCCGTAGGTATATTGGTTCTTTTGAGGTGCTTGAGAGAGTTGGAGAGGTGGCCTACAGACTTGCATTGCCACCTAGTCTATCGGGTGTTCACCCAGTGTTTCATGTTTCTATGCTCCAGAAGTTGGGGATCCGTTACATGTTTTGGACTTTAGCATGGTGCAATTATAGGGGGATTTGACTTATAATGTGAATCAAACCCCAGTTCCGAGGTCGTTTACTCAAACCATTGACCAAAGTCAAACTTAGCCTTTTAAAAGCCAAACTAAGGAACCAAGTATTCCGATTTCAACCCGAACCCTTCAAAATCTCGAACTAANTTCATCCGGGTGCCACAAAGATGTATCGGTATTTGAGGTAGCACTATTGGTAGCGAAGGATGAAGAATGATATTGTTGAGTATGTCACTCAGAATTTGAACTGTCAGTAGGTGAAGTATGAGCATCAGAGACCCGGTGGTTTTCTTCAGAGGCTTGACATTTTGGAGATGAAGTGGGAGCATATCATTATAGATTTTGTAGTTAGGCTTCGATGGACCTTGAGTAGATTCGACGCATTGTGGGTCATTGTGGATAGACTGACCAAGTGTGCACACTTCATTCCAGTCATGACTACCTATCCTGTAGAGCAAATAGCTCGGATTTATCTTTGTGAGATTGTTCGCCTTCATGGTGTACCTATGTGTATTATGTCGGATCGAGGCACTCAGTTCACATCGCATTTTTAGAGAGTAGTGCAATGTGAGTTTTGGCACACAAGTCAAGCTAAGTAAGACATTTCATCCCCAAACAAACGGGCAATCCGAGCGCACTATTCAGATTTTGGAGGACATGTTACATGCCTATGTCATTGATTGTGGAGGATCATGGGACTAGTTTCTTCCGTTAGCAGAATTTGCTTACAACAATAGCTATCAGTCGAGCATCAAGATGGCTCCTTATAAGGCCTTATATGGGAGGCGATGTCATTCTGTGGTTGGTTGGTTTAAGCCTAGGGAGGCTAGGTTATTGGGCACTGATTATCCGTTATGCTTAGGATAAGGTGAAGTTTATTTAGGAGCGGCTTCATACGGGCGCAGTCCATGCAGAAGAGTTATGCTGACAGGAAGGGTCGTGATGTTGCATATATAGTGGGTGAGAAAGTTCTACTCCAAGTTTCGCCCATGAAGGGTGTGATGAGTTTTGAAAGAAGGGCAAGCTGAGCCGTAGGTATATTGGTTCTTTTGAGGTGCTTGAGAGAGTTGGAGAGGTGGCCTACAGACTTGCATT
>AWOL01S0097510.1:0-10058 GCA_000715115.1 Nicotiana otophora
CCGCAATTCTATTTTTCTTTGATTTGAACTCTTTTAAATGGAGGTTTTATTTCAAATAACCTTGGAATTTTCTTTGAAATGAAATATCGGTTTGTTTTGGAAATGAGTCGTCTTGCCTAGTTCCACAATAGGCACCAACACGACAGGGTTAGTTTTGGGTCGTGACATGATATCTGCTGGTGTATATTTTCTGGTTTCCTCTTACACATTCGCGAGAGGAACCTCGCGTTCGCGAAGGGTTAATGTGAGCTGGGAAGATTTTGTTCTTCGCATTCGCGAAGAAAAGGATGCAAACGCGAAGGTGTGGTCTGCGTGTGCATCGCGAACGCGTGAGTGGTGTCGCGTTCGCGAAGAGAAATGAGGCAGCTAGGGACCCTAGGTCTTTGGCCTACGCGTTCGTGAGGTATGGGCCGCATTCGCAATGTGTTGAGCTTCTAAAGCTTCGCGTTCGCGAAGCGTTGATCACGTTCGTGAAGAATTAACTGGGAGACAGTTTGAGTTGGCCCACGCGAACGCGAGAGACGGTCGCGTTCGTGAAGAAGGAAATCTGGGCAGACAATATTAATTTCAAAAGCGAGGGTTTGAACACATTTTTCATATTTTGAGCTANGCCGCGTTCGCGATGAGTTGAGCTTGTAAAGCTTCGCGTTCGTGAAGAGTAAACTGGGAGGCAGTCTGAGTTGGCAGACGCGAACACGAATGCGAGAGGACGGTCGCATTCACGAAGAAGGAAATCTGGGCAGATAATATTAATTTCAAAAACGACGGTTTGAACCCATTTTTACATATTTTGCGCTAGAGAACACGGAATTGGGAGATTCTTGAAAGGAATTTTGTGGAGTTGATTGGTGTAAGTGATTCCTACTTGGTTTTGGTTAAATCCTATGATTTCATCTTTAATTTTATAATCTAATTTTTGATTTGGGGTGAGAAATTTGGGAAAAAAAGGAAGAACTCTTGAGTTAGAATTTTGAGGTTTTGGATGGGATTTTGTTATCGAATATGAGTAATTTTGGTATGGTTAGGCTCGTGAGTGAATGGGCTTTCAGGTTTTATGACTTTTGTCGGATTTAAAGACGTGGTCCCGAGTTCAGACCGATTTCGTATTTTTGGTTTATAATTTCGTGTTTTTCATGTGGAATTGTTTCTTTTAACTTATATTAATTACATCGTACTGCTTGTGGCTAGATTCGGGGCATTTGGAGATAGATTCGAGGGGCAAAGGCATTGCGGAGTAGGATTTTGCGTGGTTTGAGGTAAGTAACAATTTTAAATCTGGTCCTGAGGGTATAAAATTCTGGATTTTGGCATGATATTTCTATTTTGGAGGTGACACACATGCTAGGTGACGGGCGCGTGGGCGTGCACCGTGGGGGATTGTGACTTGGTCTGTCCCTTGAGACTGTAAAGTCGAATAGCCTATTGTTAATTACCTTCTCTCTCTGTGTTATAGAAATTTGACTGCAATTATGTTAGAAATCATGCTTAGGCTATGTGATAGTACGGTTGGGACCCGCAGAGGTCGCGTACCTGTGAATTATTTGCTAATTGTTGTCTTGTACTCAGTCATAGTTTTACTTGTACATCATATCTCAGTCTTTTTTTGATTTCTGTTGATACACTATGTTATTTTGTTTGGGCTGATCTTTATGATTTTTGAGGGTCGTGACACTAGAGAGGTACATGACTGAGTGAAGCCGGGGGCCTGGTTGTGAGGTATAGATACCGTAGCACGTGAGTTGTTCGTGCGAATCATGATGTTTATACTTAGCACGTGAGTTGTCTGTACGGATTCTGATATGATACTGTAGCACATAAGTTGTCCGTGCGGATCTTGATATGATACGATAGTACGTGAGTTGTCCGTACAACACGTGAGTTATCCGTGTGGATTATAGCATTTGGGAGGTAGGATCCCCTCCGGAGTCTGTACACCCCCAGTGAGCGCAGGTACCTATTGAGTGTGAGTACTGAGGACTGAGAGCCGAGGGATTGAGCTGTTGTGACGAGTTGAGTGTCTGTTGTCCTGAGAGGCTGTACTTATTTTTTATTTGTTGATACACTTAGTTGCTATTTGTCATTGTTGTGGAATTTTTGAAAGATTCTATATTTGGATTACCTGCACTGTAACTGTATAAACTGATTTGACTTGAACTGCTGGATTTGAAAGCATATCTATTCTTTGTTAGAATTACTGAAAATGAATTGTATTTGTATAGCTCGTCACTACCTTCTCAGTTCTTTATTTATTTTCGCTACTTGTTGAGTTGGTTGTACTCATGCTATACCCTGCACTTCATATGCAGATCCAGTGTGTTTGATCACGGAGGTCATTGAGTTCGTGCGCGATCGAGTACCGGAGACTACGAGGTAGCTATCAGCGTCCGCAAACCTTGTCTCTCCTTTTATGTTTTTTTTTCTTTCTTTCTGTATTAATACTTAGACACTGTTTTTATTAGACTAGATATCTAGATGCTCATGACTCAGTGACATCCCGATGTCGGGCTATTTTATTTTCCGCACTTATACTTTGGATTTTACCCCATTTTTATGAAAGACTCCGGTTATTTTAAATATATTAATTCATTTCTGTTAAATATTGAAAGTGTTTTGTAGATGTCGGCTTGCCTAGTATCACGATAGGTACCATCACGATGGGTTAGGTTTTGGGTCGTGACAGAGAGGTTGGCCTTAGAAGGTCTGAGCAGAGGTAGAAGTAGGCTAAAAAAGTATTAAGGAGAGATAATTAGGCAGGATATGGCATTACTTCAATTGACGGAGGACATGACCCTTGGTAGGAAGGTATGG
Organism: Nicotiana otophora; assembly: GCA_000715115.1. Taxonomy (NCBI): domain Eukaryota; kingdom Viridiplantae; phylum Streptophyta; class Magnoliopsida; order Solanales; family Solanaceae; genus Nicotiana; species Nicotiana otophora. The sequence continues at coordinate 2,809 of AWOL01S0097510.1, forward strand.
AAGTCGAGTAATAAGGTAGAAATTAGTAGGTAAGTCAAGTGTGTTTTCTTCCCATTCTAGTGTTATGAGTGGTAGTCTTATATTTTATTAGTAGATTTTTATCACTTCATGTTGCTCCTTTTACCTTATTTTATTATTTTTTATTGTCGTTACTGCTTGTTGCTACTGCTTTACTTTCTTCTTTTCTTGAGCCGAGGATCTATTGAAAACGGCCTCTCTACCTCACTGTAGGGGTACGGTCTATGTACACATTACCCTCCCCAGACCCTACTCGTGAGATTATACTGGATTATTGTTATTGTGTTGTAAGTAGTTCAATCTCTTCAATGCAGCTTCAGATTTCAAATCTGAAGTTCTTCTATATTTCAAATGCAAATTTAGAAATTCGAATTAAGTAGTTCAATCTCTTCAAAGAAACTTCAGATTTTGAATCTTAAGTTCTGAAACATAAATTTGTTCTTCGAATTTCAACAATCCAGCGCACGATTCAATGCCTAAATCTACTTCAAATGGGCTCAAATCTGAAATATAACTTTCAAATATCATAAATAACAAACCCCAATAATCAAATTGTCAAAATAACAATAAATTCAATAAATTCATTTTACAATTACGACGACGAAGAAGAAGAAGAAGAAGAAGAAGAAGAAGAAGAAGACGAAGAAGACGAAGAAGAAGAAGAAGAAGTAGGAGGAGGAGGAGGAGGAGNATGTCTATTCTTTGTTGGAATTACTGAAAATGAATTGTATTTGTATAGCTCGTCACTACCTTCTCAGTTCCTTATTTATTTTCGCTACTTGTTGAGTTGGTTGTACTCATGCTATACCTTGCACTTCATATGCAGATCCAGGTATGTTTGATCACGGATGTCATTGAGTTCGTGCGCGATCGAGTACCGGAGACTACGAGGTAGCGATCGGCGTCCGCAGACCTTGTCTCTCCTTTTATGTTTTTTTTTCTTTCTTTCTGTATTAATACTTAGACACTGTTTTTATTAGACTAGATATCTAGATGCTCATGACTCAGTGACAGCCCGATGTCGGGCTATTTTATTTTTCGTACTTATACTTTGGGTTTTACCCCGTTTTTATGAAAGACTCCGGTTATTTTAAATATATTAATTCATTTCTGTTAAATATTAAAAGTATTTTGTAGATGTCGGCTTGCCTAGTATCACGATAGGCACCATCACGACGGGTTAGGTTTTGGATCGTGACAGAGAGGTTGGCCTTAGAAGGTCTGAGCAGAGGTAGAAGTAGGCTAAAAAAGTATTAAGGAGAGATAATTAGGCAGGATATGGCATTGCTTCAAATGACGGAGGACATGACTCCTGGTAGGAAGGTATGGAAGTCGAGTAATAAGGTAGAAATTAGTAGGTAAGTCAAGTGTTTTTTCTTCCCATTCTAGTGTTATGAGTGGTAGTCTTATATTTTATTATTAGTAGATTTTTATCATTTCATGTTGCTCCTTTTACCTTATTTTCTTATTTTCTTATTGTCATTACTGCTTGTTGCTACTGCTTTACTTTCTTCTTTTCTTGAGCCGAGGATCTATTGAAAACGGCCTCTCTACCTCACTGTAGGGGTACGGTCTATGTACACATTACCCTCCCCAGACCCTACTTGTGAGATTATACTGGATTATTGTTATTGTGTTGTAAGTAGTTCAATCTCTTCAATGCAGCTTCAGATTTCAAATTTGAAGTTCTTCTATATTTCAAATGCAAATTTAGAAATTCGAATTAAGTAGTTCAATCTCTTCAAAAAAACTTCAGATTTTGAATCTTAAGTTCTGAAACATAAATTTGTTCTTCGAATTTCAACAATCCAGCACACGATTCAATGCCTAAATCTACTTCAAATGAGCTCAAATCTGAAATATAACTTTCAAATATCATAAATAACAAACCCCAATAATCAAATTGTCAAAATAACAATAAATTATATAAATTCATTTTACAACTATGAAAAAGAAGAAGAAGAAGAGAAGAAGAAGTAGGAGGAGGAGGAGGAGGAGGAGGAGGAGGAGAAACCGTAAGCACAACGAAGAAGAAAGCAGCAATGAAGAAGAAGAGAGAAGTGGTGTATCTGAAGTTATCCAAAAATTGAGTAACAGTTAAACTATTTTAAAGAGTGAGTATAAATTCAATACGTGGCGCAAAACTTGGTGTCACGTGAAACTTTTACATCTAAAACATTATACTCTGTAAACCCAATAAACTGAATATTGTTATAATGAATATAAAGGGATTGTACTTGAAAGAGGATTTACCAATCTATACTATATTAAAAGCACGAACGCCTTTAGCGAAATATCGTTCGCTTTTTTTTACCCTTTTAAAACAGTATTCACATTGGACAAAATTATAATTTAAAATATATTCCTAATATTTAGTATTTTGAATCAACTAAAAATTGGGTTATAAAATATGTTCTTACTTGAACTAGGTAAAAATTCCTACAATATTTAAACATAAAATCAATAATGGTTTTATTATAGATTCAATCCTTATTTGATCTATCAAACGTAATCATATAATTTATTTCATGGTAATTTTTCCCAATCCTAATATTTAGGTGTTTTCACGTTAGTTTTTCCTTTTTATTTTTCTTTTAAAAAAACTTAATACTATTTATACTATGGAATCGAAATATGACTTAATTAAAACTCGAATATATTTTGAATGAAACATAATTATATTTATATTAAGACAATATTGAAACATTTACATTAAAACAATATCAAACAAACAAAAATATTTTATTTATCTAGATGGCTTTGAATATAAAACTCATACATCAAAATAATTATTAAGGCAGCTGATAACTTTTGCGGGACATGATTTATTTCTTGATTGAGCTAACTAATAAATAGGATCAATAATAATTATTTTCAGGAACTTATTTTTTATTTAATTTTTACTTTATAATGCAAATATATTATTCATGTAATTTTTTATATTTTATATTCATTGATATGAGTACACGCGCAACGCGCGTACTATGAACTAGTACTAATAAAAATCGAATTGATAATTGGCAATAGCGCAACCAGGAATTTTACTAAGGGTGTTCAAAATATAATGAATGTTTTTTTAAACAACCCCTATAGGTGCACCGGCAACAAAAAATTGATAAATACAAAAAATTATTCTTCTTAGTTCAATATTCATTTACAAGTACGCTGTTTAGATTTAAACTAACATTTCTTACCAAAAAGGAAGGTTAAAGAAGTCGAGCTTAAGCAAATAAAAATAGAAAGATTCCAATTCAACTCAATATCATTTAAACATAACAAGTCTTATAAGTTTACATATGTACGCTATTGTGTATCCATTGAATTAAAATTTTACGATAATGATACTTGAAGATTATTAGTTATACATAAAGAATATGAGTCATTATTAGTGATTTTGTTATAAAACAATAAAAGAAGAAGAAAAGTATTGTAGAAAAAAGTAGAGAGAGAATTCTTATTAATTTGAGATAAATTACAATGGAATAGAATCCCTCTATTTATAGGGAAAAGTGACTTAACCACAAAGTAAAAAATCCTAAAATCTCTCTAAACTATAGACATTCATCTTAAATATAATTCTATTTATAACACTCCCCTTTGAATGTCTATTCAACAGATAATGTGCCTCGTTAAAACCTTAACTAAAATAAAACCCAGTGAAAAAAATTCTAGTAAAGGAAAAAGAGTACACTTATCTAACAATATGCCTTTTGGTTGCCTCATTAAAAAACTTACAAGAAACACCCAGGACAAAATCTTGTAAGGGAAAAAGAGTACAACGCGTATTAACTCCCCCTGATGAGAGCATCAATTCACAACCGTGAGCCTTCGCATTTCAATCTTGTGCACCATCTTCAAAAGATCGTAGGTATAGATTTGATAAACAAATCAGTCATATTAACTTGAACGAATTTGTTTCACTTTGAAATCATCATTCCTGATAAATATGTAATGTCGTGGAATGGCCTTTTCAATATCTTCATAGGGGTAAAAATTTCTCGCTATCACATTATTATGCTTATAGTTATAGCAAGATACAAATTAGGGTGTAGTACATCAAGACCAAGAATTCTATATGCTTTAAGCAATTTAAATCCTTCAGGGATTGTCATATAAGTTAAGTCATATAAGCCATATAAATAGACTTTAGATGCATATCAAGTTTTATGTCATGATAGACATATAATATAGATAAAGATGATTTCACACATCATTAACTTTATACTTTCAAGTGTTTGAACTATGTAGCCAAAACCACATGTCTTTCATATGAAACTAATTATATTCGAATTGTGTCTCTTCTATTTGGCCAATATTTTTGTGTCTGTAGGCGACAAACTTAAGATCCTCATCTATACTTAGAGCTATCATAGATGTCGTCGACGAATATTTTATATCGGTTCCGGCCTCATTTTTTTCCCATAAAGATATAACATAGAGATTTCTTCATTTATATTTTCAAGTACATGAACCTCTCCTAAGATTTTATGAAGTATTATGTCATGTGATCTTCTAGATCACTTGCCTCCTTATTATGATCATTTTGATCATTTGTTTATTTTTTTTATCAAGAATTTTATTTGAAACCGATTTGTCTATATGTTTTAAGTGTACAATAGACTTTGTCCTTCTAGGACTTGTTCTAATAGGAGCATTTTCAATGAGAATATAGTTACTTTCTTTGGATCCGCAAATGCGTCCGGCATGCTTTGTAATATATTGCAGATGAATTATCTTTTTATGAACTTCAAGTTCATATTATCTTATTCGAGAATCTAGATGTACAAATAATAATTCATTCCACGTAACCTTTTCTCAACTTTTATCATGTCTCCCCCTCATGTTAGAAAAACTAAATTTCTTCCTCAATTTTGGAAACTCACCTTTGTGTGTTATGGTGTTAATCAAAATATACACCACACATCAATAAAAATAAGATGAAATTATTTGGTTCCTGACCCTAAACCACTTGTGATGGGAGAATATAATATATTTTTGTATATAATGTATATCAAACTGATATAGATTACTTTGTTCTCATAAGTAATAGTTTGGCTATTAAGTGGAGGCACTCAATAATTATTTTGCTAAACCAACTATGATGTAAACCAACATATCCAGATGAACTGTCTTGAATAGAACATCTGAAAATTATGCTCTAAATTAAATTATTGAGCAGTTACCTCGCAAATACCAGGTTGCATGTTATTAATAATTGTACATGTAACCATCTCATAGATGCATCTTATGTGGTATACATGACAAGTGAATGAGCCCATATTCACCTTTGATATTTTCAGCATTCATTAGATTCAATTCCAATTTTAGTTGGTCTATTAATTAATGAGAACAAATAACATAAGAGAATTCGTACAGAACTTTCTAGTTCTTTAATATTTACCCATGTGAATTCTCTTTTATTTTTACATATCATACTTAAATTGATATGGCTAAACTAATTATGCCAACTGAATAAATCATCAATATTGATAAACTTTAGGTTTACACCATGACGTGTGCAATTATCAGTAAACTCCAAGCTTATTATGACAAGGGTTTTTATATCAATAAACTTCGACTTTATTGTGGCATTCTTTTATTTTTGTATTACAAATTGGAGAATAAAGTGGGTAGCATTTCACATACATATTACCCCGCTACTGTAACGACCCAACCGGTTATTTTGAGCATTTGCACTTCGCTCGGTAGGTTACGGGCGTGAGTAACTCCGTATGATGTATTGTGATTTGTGTGAATCATCGGTTTTGGTTTTTACGTTATTCGGGACTGATTTGGAAGAATGATTCTCAACTAGGAAGTTTTAAATTTGAAAGAGTTGACCAAGTTTGACTTTTTAGCATTTAACCTCGGATTGAAATTTTGATGGTTCTGTTAGCTCCGTTGGGTGATTTTGGACTTAGGAGCGCATCCGGATTGTGATTTGGAGGTCCGTGGTTGAATTTGTCTCAGAATGGCGAAAGTTGAAATTTTGAAAAGTTTGACTCGGAGTAGACTTTTTGATATCGGGGTCGGATTCCGATTCCGGAAATTGGAGCAGGTCCGTAATGTTGAATGTGAGTTGTGTGCAAAATTTGAGGAAAAACGGACGTGATTTGAAAGGGTTCGGCATCGGTTGCGGAAGTTTGAAGTTTCAAAGTTCATTGAATTCGAATCGAGGTGTGATTCGTCATTCCGATGTTGTTATGTGTGTTTTAAGTCCTTGAGTAGGTCCGTGTTATGTTATAGGACTTGTTGGTATGTTTGGACGGGGTCCCGAGGGGCTCGGGCTTGTTTCAGATTGATTTCAGATCATCTTTTCTTCATTTTGGTACTGTTGTGTTCTGTTATTTTCTGGTGTCGCAGTCCTTCATCGCATTCACGTGGCAAGTAGTGTATTTGGATGGCAGTAGCATTTTTTCATCGCGTTCGCGAGTAATGGTCCACATTTTCATAGTGTCGGGGAAGTCTTCTTCGCGTTAGCATAAGATGGATCGCGGACGCGTAGGGTTGAGTTGGGAGGCGGAGCCGGAGGCCGGAGGCCTTCTTCACCGCGTTCGCGTAGTTGGAGCCGCATTCACGAAGGTCTGAACCAGATGTGAGTCGCGTTCGCGAGGTTTTTACCGCGAACACGAACTGTACTATGGTGGCAGATTATTTTATTCATCGTAAACGCGATGGTGTTGACGCGTTCGCGTAAGAGGATACCTGGGCAGAAATATAAAGTACTCTATTTCGAGGGTTTCAGCCATTTTTATATTTGGGAAGCTATGGAGCTCGGATTGAGGTGATTCTTGAAGCAAGTTTCACCATATGAATTGGGGTAAGTGTTCTCTACTCGATTTTGGTTATATTTCATGAATCTATCTTCCTTTTTGGTAATGGGATTGTGAAATTTAAAGGGAAAATTGAGAGTTTTGGCCTAAAGTTTCATAATGTGAATTTTTGAGTTTTGAACATCGAATTGGAGTCGGATTTGAGTGGAACTAGTATGGTTGGACTCGTAATTGAATGGGTTATTGGATTTTGTAAATTTTGTTGGGTTTCGAGGTGTGGGCCCGGGTTGGGAATTTTGGCCGGGTTTGGACTTTTAGCATTGTTTGATGTACTTGAGTTGTTTTTGGTTAGTTTCGGGCCGTTCGGAGGCCGGAACACACNATTCTTGAAGCAAGTTTCACCATATGAATTGGGGTAAGTGTTCTCTACTCGATTTTGGTTATATTTCATGAATCTAT
>AWOL01S0097525.1:0-26575 GCA_000715115.1 Nicotiana otophora
ACATTGTGGATATGGATATGTCTTACTTGATATGGCTTAGCCAGTCGGACCGAGACCGGACTCCGTGTAAAAACACGGTGGCATTGTGAGTTTTGGTTTTGGAACTAAAGATTATTAACCTAAAAAGATGGAAAGATTGAATTGGAAACTATGTGATCCTTACTTGGTGTTTCTTTGTTTTCCTGTGAAGTACTTATTGATTATTATGACTGCCTTCTCTCTGTTTCACTGTTCATTCTACTAAGATTGGTGTTTGCCTTACATACTAGTACTATTCGACAGTACTAACGTCCCTTCTGCCGGGGGCGCTACATCTTTGAATGGAAGTAGATAGTTCCATCGCAGATAGTGCTGATCGCAGATAGTGGTGCTCTCTTTCTCTCCTCACAGCATTCTTGGTGAGCCCCATTTCTCCCAGAGGTCATGTAGTCCTTCTTTTGTATATGTTTTCATATTTTAGTGTATAGCCGGGGCCTTGTTGCCGACATCGTCATGTTGCTCTTTCGTACCCTTAGAGGCTCCGTAGACGTTTATGTAGGTCAGGTATGGACGTCGGGGTGGTCGTTGGACCTGGTTGTATTTTGAATTTCTTTTCCACGAGATTGTGAACCGTATGTGTTTTTCTTTTTTGGAAAATTACTATGACATAATATATATGAGGAAAAAATGAACTAGCAACGTTTATATATTTATATAACTGATCTCTCCCGTATTTAACAAATGGTGATGCGTTCCCTTTTTGGATTACGAATGATTCTGGTAGGAAAGGTTTAATAAGGCTTGCTCGACCGAGTTCACTCGGTTGAGAGCCGATCGCGCTCCCCGAGGTTGGGGCGTGACAGTGAGAGAGTAAGCAAACCGAAGAAAATGAATTTCGTCAAAGTTTGACATTTTGGGATAAACTATGGCTCGAACTAAAATACCCGGTATTTATGGACTAGTACCATACAAGGTACAACATAACCGTGATAGTAAGTTATATAAGGTATGTTAAAGGTGAGTAGTATTTTAAGTAAGTGGAGATAATTCTTATTTATATGGGTAATTGGTTAATTATTGGGTAATGGGACATTACCTAGTTAATTAATAATTAGTGGTTGTCTTTGGTTAAAGACTAAAGTCTTTGGATAAGGTTAAATAACCTCACGTGGCAGCAAGACATGTAAATCAAAGTGACTCTTACATTCATTAAATAGGTGGCATGAATCAAAAACGTGTCTTTGAGAAAGGGATAGCTGGCAGCAATGTTTAAAGAACGAAACATAGGATTCATTTTAATTCTTTCTATTCACTTTAGATTTAAGGGATCTCTTCAGCAAGCAACGTCAATTAAGAGTGAGTTGCTTACAAATTTTCATTTCAAATTCATTATTCATTAAGAGTGATTTGAAGCAACATTTTTCATTTCATCGTACAAACTTTACAAACGTGATTTGCTTCAACATTCATTTGAAATGGATTAATACTTAGCAACGTTAGATTTTGCGATTCTAAGGGAGTACGGTGCAACCTTATTAGGTGTTGCCCAAGTTCAGCCTAATCTGTAAGCTCCATACCTTTCGGAGTTGCCGGGTCTAGAGCTTTTTATATATATATATATATATATATATATATATATATGTTATGAGCAGGTCGGAGCCTTGTTCCGATCACAGTATATCCATAAGTAGAGGCTTGTAGACATATCATGTCAGTTAATGCAGTATGTTGGGCTTGTAGGCCTTTTATGTACATTTTGTTGGATTGTCAGTTGTAGTAGTTATGAAGGCCTTGTCGGCCCAAGTTTTTATTGATATTTAGTCAGTATTCGTAATTGTCTTGCAATGTGGCCCATGGCCAATATATGACATTATATGTTCAGAGTCCCTTAGTCGCAAGTTGGTACGCGAGGATAGGGGAGGCACCGAGTGCCGGTCTCGCCCCCAGGTTGGGGGCATGACAGGCCTAACCTGACCTCGTCACTACTCGACCGAGGTTAGGCTCAGAACTTACTGGATACCGTTGTGGTGTACTTACGCTCTTTCCTGCACATATTTTTCGTGTGCAGATCCAGGTTCATTTTACTAGCCTCGTCCATAGTTGCAGTTGTTTCTATTTCGGAGAACTTCAAGGTACATCCGCCCGCGCCCGCAGATCCTCGGAGTCACCCTCTATCCCCCTATGTTCATTGTTTCCCTTTTTCTGTAGAAATGATATATAGAACAGTTAAGACTTCTTAGTAGCTTGTGACTTGCGGGTTTCCGCGTTTTGGGAATAGTTTGGTATATTTCGAAGGTGATAATTGTATATGCCGAGTGGCATTCAGTTGCTTATTAGATATTTGTTACTATTAGTAGTTTATGTTCAAGTTTTTATATTATTTCTGCAAAGTATTAGGCTTACCTAGTCGCAGAGACTAGGGGCCGTCACGACAACTCACAGAGGGATAAATTGGGTCGTGACAGTATCAGAGACGTATCTTGATTCAAGGCAACATTATGGGTAGCGAGGATGAAGATTGGCATTAATAGGTATGTCTCGCGATGTTTGATTGTTGGTGGGTCAAGTATGAGCAGCAGAGATGGGTGGTTCACTTCAGAAGATGGATATACATGTGTTGAGTGGGAGCGTATCACTATGGATCTTGTGGTATGGTAGCCACGGGCTTGGAGGACGATTGGTGCAATTTGGGGTCTTTGCGGATAAATGACTAAGTCCGTGCATTTCATTTTGGTGATGACTACTTATGTTTTAGAGGGTTTTTAGATTTGATAAAAGGGGTTTTTCTAGAGCTACAAAGGAAATATGAATGCTTGATTATCATCTTAGTGTACTATACGGCATTGAGTTTTGGATGTGTTGATGGATCATTAGGGTGTTCATTGGTGGAATGAAATAGATTCTTGTGGTCCCTATACTAGTGTGAACTCGAGAGAATCAATTGATTACATAGTGGTGGTGCTCATGGCAAGGTGATGGAGAGATTTGAGGTTACATAGGTGGGCTATTTCATGTGAGGAGATTAGAGGTGGCATAATTTCTCACGAGGCTACTATTAAGAGTTTTACCTTCTATTGTCACGACTCAAAATCCACCTAGTTGTGATGGCATCTAACTCAACCCGCTAGGTAAGCCAAACAAAAGTTAAACAATTTTAATGAAAATAATAAGTAATCAATAAGTGAAATAAATAATTTTCCCATACAATACCCCAAGGATTAGTAGTACAAGTCATGAGCCACTAAGACTTAGATTTACAAAGCTGGTATGAAAAAATATACAACATCTGTTTGGAATATACATAAACAGAATACGAACCTAAAACTACCAAGGACAAGTGGTGGCTATATCCAGAAAAGTAGGTACATCTTCAATGCAAGCTCCATCCATACACAGCCGCATCAGCTCCAAGATCTGTATGCAAGGTGGAGAAGTGTAGTATGAGTACACTCGACCACACGTGCTTAGCAAGTATCATAACTAACCTCGACGAGGTAATAGTGGTAAGAATTATTATTGATACTCACCAAATAACCTTATCAATTCATATATCTCACAAGTACACAACAAAAATGTTATCAAGTCATAAACCACAAATAAAGACTTCTAGGTGCCCAAAGATAACGTAATATGCTCTTTTCAGTTAACAATCCATCATATAGAGAAGATATGCGTTCATTATCATTAAATCATTTATCTTGGATATATAGAAGATATGCGTGATTAAACAGGTCAAGTCACACGAATTCACATATAAAGAAGCTATGTACAATGTCTCATCTCATCAAGCAAGGTGGCACATAAAGAAGATATACATAAAGGCATGTTTACATTCTGGAGCTAGCAAATAAAGAAGAGATGCAGTGAAATCACGTATGCCTCCAAGGAAATTGAATGTAGTGAAGAAATGCAATAACCAAAACAACCACTGGCCAGTTTTCCTCAAAATACAGTACCCAATCAAACCATTGATCATCCTTCCTCATACCGCATTTACACAATCAAAAGAGAAATATGAGAGGGTGTCCCTAGGGAATTGGATCTATATCCACACACTGCACTGATAACTCACGTGTTGCATGGATAACTCACGTGCCAATAATATACTAACTGCATGGACAACTAACCTGCTGCGCAGTTAACTCACGTGTCAATAATAACAATATTTCGGATCCGCACGAATAAGTCATGCGCTGTACGGACAACTCACGTGCTGGATGGACAACTCACATGTCAATAGTAACAATATCTCTGATCCGCACGGACAACTCACGTGCTGTATAGATAAACCACGTGCCAGTAGTAATAATATCTCAGATCCGCCCTGACAACTCATGTGCTATCATATCACAACTGCACAACGAGTTCACGTGCCATAAATATCAACCCGCACAACATGTTCACATGCCATAATATCAACTCGCACGGCGTGTTCACGTGCTACCAATACAATCCATATCACACAGAAAGCAGATATACAAGAATGCATGTACAAGGACAATGGATATCAAATTTCATATTCGTGGACTGGTGTAAGTGACATGATAAGGTGTATGCATGTGCAAAGTGTGCTACAATAGCTCAAACTAGGCAATTACATCACGAAAGTAGCAATTATAAGGTTCATTCAGGAGATTAACCTCTATATAACCTCAAACATTGTTCAAATAGCTCACAAAAAGGGTACAAATATTAGAAATATCACAACATGAAGCTTAGCAATCAATTCGAGCATGAACAATACCTCAGTGCACGTACATGGGCTCAAACCCTCACATGTGCGTCACCCATAGCACGTAGCTTTCACAAATATCTCAGGCAACTAGTGCCTCAACCAAGATTAGAAAAGATACTTACCTCAAGTAATCCAAAACAATACTCTAGAAATGCCATCCTGAGCGAATCGACCTCCGAATGGCTCAAATCTAGCCAAAAGCAACTCAAACATATCAAATAATACCATAGCAAACAAACCCAAATGATAAAGGTCGAATCTTTAATCAAAAACTTAAAGTCAACAAAAAAGTCAACTCTGGCTCGTGCCTCGAATCTCGACAAAACCCATAAATTCTGACAACCCATTCGAAATAGAATCCAACTATACTAGTTTCATCCAAATTCGACTCCGAATCATGGTGAAAATCGCCTAAATATCATCCCAATCCGAGCTCCCAATCTCATAATATGATAAAATGAGTTCCAAGTCCGAAATTAGAAACTTATAGAACTGCCCCAGATAAACCATTTCGCGATCGCGGGACCAACTTTGCGATCGCGAAGCACATAGCTTCACTACATAGAGAACACTCTTCATGTTTGCGGCTCAAACCTCGCGAACGCAATGCACAAGGAAGCCCAACCTTCATGAACGTGACATCGATATCGCAAACGCAAAGGTAACTCCACAAGCTCCCGGCTCCTAAACGCGAGCACAGCCGCCTAATGCGAACGTTATAGGTCAAGGCAGTCAATCACCGTAAACGCGACCCTCCAGTTGTAAATGCATATAGGAAGAAAGAAACCCATCTCCATCATACACATCGCGATTGCGGTCTCCCTCTCACAACCGCGTAGAAGGCACACGGCACCAGAAATCTGAGAAAACCAGCAATGCAAACATGGAAGAAAATGGTCTGAAACTACCCCGAAACTCACTGGAGCCCCTCGGAACACCGTCCGAACATACCAACAAGTCCCAAAATATAACAGAGACCTACTCGAGGCTTCAAATCACACATAATAAATACAACACAACGAATCACACCTCAATCAAGATTAATGAACTATTTTTAATTACAGAATTCCGAACTTATGCCAAACACGCCTAAACAACTCGAAATTATCTCAAATTTTGCACACAATTTCCATATGACATAACATACCTATTACAACGTCCGAATACTGAACCCGATAACATCGAATTCAATTCCCGGTCAAACCTATAAACTTTTCAAACCTTCAAATTTCCAATTTCGCCAAATAGAGTCAAAACCTTCTAGAAACATTCAATTATGAATCCGAGCATACAACCAAGTCCAAAAATACCATCCAGACCTAAACGGAACAATCAAAACTCCAATCCGAGATCATACATAAAAGTCAAACTTGGTCAACTCTTCCAACTTAAAGCTTCTAAAATGAGAATCATTCTTCCAAATCATTCCTGAACCATTCGAAAACCAAAACCAACCATACGCGCAAGTCATAACAAATCATATGAAACTACTCAAGACCTCAAACAACCTAACGGAATGCTAATGCTCAAAACGACCGGTCGGGTTGTTACATTCATGCCCACCTAAACAAACGTTCATCCACGAACATGGCAAGAGTCGTTCCGAAGACATTAAATCACTGTATGAACTTACCATACACATACCCATGGGTGTTCCCATATCACCCCAATCCATATAATATCATCAACACAACCTAACTGAAGATTCCTTCTTCAACCTAAGTCTGTGAACCTTCGAACCCAATCTCCAATATCCGTAATCCAATATAAGACCCAATTCTCACGTCAAAACACGGTATATAATCTAAACAAGCTGCATTAAGCCATAACCATGTTCCAAGATATAATAACATGACATACCACATAACTTAGATATTTGTAGCAATAACTTCCAACCACAATAGCTGCTCATTAACCAACTCGGTACTGGCGACACACCTTATATCAAACAAAACCTTGTTATGAACCTTCATACCCTACCAAGGATGAAATAAACATGTAGAAACTCCTAACCACCCCTCAAATCAACAAGTCGTGGAACTCTCTCGCCCGCCTAGAACCATGGTCAAATTCTGAGCTAACTTCTGATATTGTTCTTCAAAACATACCTTAATCAAACCTGATAGCACTCACTCCTGGTCAAATAACCGCATCTCATCCAGTACAAGCTACTCGACCAACATGCCACATCAATACCACTTAGAGCTACATACAATTCAATTTGTGCCTTAAACAAGCAACACCTCGAATGTGACCAATGATGGAAGGAGGATTAAATAAAAGAATCGTCTCGTAAGCTCAACTGATACCACCACAAAGCGCAATGATATGAACCCGTCTCACAGAGGAGAAACAAAACTTATGAAATAACTACAAAGGATCATATCCCAACATAACTCTGTTGCGGTGCGAAACTCGATCCAAACAAACCGGTCCACATGGATTACCCATTGTCCAAATTCTCATACTTATCATGCACGTGTATAACCAAAGAAAGTACGCAAAGCACATGCCCATAATCTTGGAGAAATAGATAACACAATATACCCAGACGGGAGGAACATAACCAAGGCTCAATCCACCATCCAACACCCTAAGAGCAATCTCACTCGAATTTCCTCACAAGGCCCAGACGAAACCTCATCATGTGTGTAAATAGCCAACATTCTCACAACCGATCGTAGCATAAGAGAGTAAGACATGGAACATATTAGAATAGGAATAAGATAAACTCTAGTTGATTACACACCCCTAACAATGGCGGTGCTGAGTAAATCCACCCGATCCGACATAGAACACATATTCTAATTAGGCCTTTCAATGGCCCCCCAAACCAATTCCGATCATCCAAAAATAAATAAATAACCCTCCAAAAGTCCATAGTAAATTTCATAACACATACCATCAGTTGGCTTACTCTTAACATACATTACCGTATGCAACCAAGGAACAATTTGCCTTTGAGATCTGCAAATCTCCAAACCCCGAGGATACAAGAATCTCCATATCCGATCCTAACTCCACCACTCAAACGACTAACACATCCCTTATACCTAATTAACTTCTGAGAAACACTCATATGAATCCTCCGCGCCACGTAGCAAAATCTGAACATCAACTGTCAACAACCGGTAGATTACCGTAATACCAATCAAGCGCCCGCAAGTCAAAATACCATGTGCCTACGGAAATGCACACCCTTCTCAGGTGATACCAGATAAAGCCAGCATTCTTATAAACATCTAAAACTGTCAATACTGTCTAGAACTCATGACCTTCCCTTCGAAATTGAACTGCAAACTTGTACATGCAAATCTCAATCCCATACGATGTATCTCATCTATCATGCCATCATAGAAAATGCAACAATCCCATTATCAATATCTGAATCATAAGTAGGATAGACACCCCATCAACGAGGAACCTTCCACTTGACCCCATCCAGGAGAAAATCACAACACACAACAAACTCCCCATGCCTGTAGAAAACATCTATCCCAAGCCGATATCAACATCATCGAGAACTCTTCTAAACCCATTTTCACATAACCAAGTCATCATAACTTCCCTTAACTCTGCCAAGTCACGAAGGCCATCAAACCCAAGAGTATTGCCATAAAATACCGGTAGAGCCTCACCACACCAAAAAAACCGATCCCTTCGATTATTCTATAAGTCCAAACCACTACCAACCTAACCCATTTCTTGGAATTCCTCTCGACTTCCCTTCAAGTTAACACTTCTCCCTGCCAGTACACTGTGATCCTTAACCCAAAGCTCACCACAAGATATCCTAGCATGAAACAACATCGTCTTAAGGCCCATAAGCCATTGTATTCCCTCTTAAGCACCTGATAGTACCGCAACCAAGATACCCACTTTGAAGAGACCTTATGTGAATATGAAGTTATTTATTTAGCCCCTCTGATACTAAAATGTAGAATCACTAATAATATAGAACTATCACAAGTCTCGGCACCATCCAATGCAAATCTCAGATCTTAACCGTATACAAATTCAGGAAATCCTCAAATACCACATATGAATCTTGAACTCATTAGAACCTTCTCGATAGTCATCCACTCCACTTTATTCTCTAATGCACCACCAAAACGATCCAAATAACTGTGCTCAATTAGCACAAAAACACATAAAAAAGTAACCCCACCTTTCAGCGATCGAGTGAATCTCTTCTCCTTGCACACTACGTCCACTATGCATAACAAACCCGAATCATTTCAAGATTTTTATATGACTTGTAAAGTATAGTACATCATGCATCCAACTATTTCCTTCCCCGTATCGTCCTCGAAGTCAGCCTTCTTTAAGTCGCAACTAATCCACAAATATGCTTCAGACCCAAACTGATATAGTACATGCCCATGCAGTCTGATCGTTGATAACAGACTCTCCCACTTGGCTCGAATCCATAGAACATAATATCTGATAACCCACAATTCCCTTTCTCCAAACGGCCATGATCTAACATTGTAATCTAACTGAATTTGTTAGGCCCCATAAAATTTTGCTTAAAAATCCAAAGTTTTGTGGGGCCGAAGTAGGCTTATGAGTTGACGAATGCTTGCCACGGTACAGACCTTTTGGGCTGAACAATGCGATGGGGAGTAAAGGAAAAGTTTTGGCAGAAAAAGACATTTCTGCGGCCCACTATGCAGCCGCAAAATCACTCTGTGGGCCGCAGAATTGCCGTAGAGTGAAGCAGAAAACTGGGCAAGTTTGGATGATATTGTGCGGTCCAGTATGCGATCGCAAAACCGTTTCATAGGACGCATATCGACCGCAGAACCAGCATGAAAAATTCTGGAGAGAAGTTCTACGGTGCATTATGCGACCATAGAACAGGTCTGCGAACCGCATACTGTTCGTAGAGTAGGGCAGCCTTGACTATTTTTGGAGGGCCAATTGTGTGGCCGATTTGCGGACCGCATATCCATTATGCGGTCACAGATCTGTGACCGCAGATAATGTTTTCGAGCTTCATTTTTCTGGTTTTATAAACCCGACCCCATTCTTGTAAAACAATGTTAAGGGTCATTTTAGAATGTTCAAACTTACATTTTAGAGAGAGAGGAAAGTGGTCTAGAGTGAGAAGAGGGGTTCCAAGTCATTTGTTAATCAATCTTTGTTCAAACCTTGAAGATGTTTCTAGGGTAACTCACAAGGTCTTCAACCAAGAGGTAAGATTCGACACCCTAACCCTTAATTTTGGAATTTAACTAAAAATGGGTAATTAGTAAAGCAATTCTTGGGTGTGTGAGTTGTTTAATTTACATGCATGTAGCATCTGGATTAGTGGGGAGATTGTTGAGCCATTTTGGGAGTACTTTGGGTTGGGGGATGAAAGAATCCACCATAGGAGGACCTTGAAACCTTATGCACACCTAGTATTTGATAAAATACTCAAGTGAGCTGGAACTATGAACTCCTTACTAATTTGCGTTCAATTTTGCTATATCTCTAAATAGATCGTAGTGGATAGGATTTTTGTAATAATGTAGTAAAATAAAAAGGTCGAGGCAAGGTATGTTGGCTAAACTCGTGTCTTAGAATTGAACCCCGTGATGTCCTTGTAAGTCTCGTGATGCTCTTTATAAATTGATTTTTTGTCAAATAAGCCTTGAGTAGACATAATTATGCGTTCAATATATATTTCAAAGATTTTTGTTATGTTGAGTTAATGTTTGAGAACATGGTTTAAGTATGGGCTGTGTGTTACTATGTAATGATTTAAAAGCGTGAAGTTTTATGAAAGCTATCATGTCAATTGTGTAAGAAGTCACAAGTGCCTAAGACCCTAAAATTTCTCAAGTATGTGTGTAAAGTCTTAATTTGAAAGGTCTTGTTGTTGATTATCCATGATAATGATTGAATGTGAAATAGTGAGCAAGAATTATGAAATACGGCTAACGTGCCAAGAATGATACTGCGTTGTGGCCAATGATACCCATTAAATGCCAACTAAAAGAATACGAACTGAGTGGTAATTAACTTTAATAATAAATACCTTGGGAGTATCGTTTAGCCACCGAGGAAGGGTAGGTCGGAACAACCTAACCTCGAAACTACACGTGCCGGTGTAGGAGTGATTGTGGGGATAATCCCCGTGCTAATGTGATGAGACTGTTTTCCCTTAAATGGGATGAGATTATTCCTAGAGAGATGTGATGTGATGTTAACCCACACGACATTGTGGTGAGACGGCTTAGCTGATCGGGCTGAGATCGGACACCATGCCGCGCACATGGTGGTATTGTAAGTGTACATCTCGGGGTGAGATGGCTTAGCCGGTCGGGCTGAGATCGGACTCCGTGCTAAGACACGGTGGTGTATCGGTGCTAAAGATCTCCCAACTTATATTACCGAATCCTATTTGAAATTTACCTTTTCCTTGACTTGACACCTTGATACTGTTTGAGTCTCTTATTGATTTCATATTTTATTCTCCCTTTACTGCTGCTCGTTCTATTCAGAGGGTGTTTAGTTTTATATACTAGTACTAT
Organism: Nicotiana otophora; assembly: GCA_000715115.1. NCBI lineage: Eukaryota > Viridiplantae > Streptophyta > Magnoliopsida > Solanales > Solanaceae > Nicotiana > Nicotiana otophora. Next base: position 11,236 of record AWOL01S0097525.1, read on the forward strand.
TCCATGTATGCTAACGTCCCTTTTATCGGGGGCGCTACATCTTTAATGGATGCAGGTGGTTCCATAGCAGGTGGTATTGATCAGTGATAGCAGCATACACTCTCCTCTGCTTATTTGGTTAGCCCCACTTCATCTCGGAGTCCTGTGTCTTTTTATACTTTGTACATAGCGTTTTGAGGTATAGCCGGGGCCTTGTTGTCGGCACTGTCATAACACTCTTTTGTTCCTGTTAGAGGTTCCGTGGACATTGTGTGGGTTGTGTCTATTTTTGGGAAGGTTAAATTAAAAATGTTGTAATCGTATCACCTATTCCACTTTAGCTATGATTGTACAATGTACTGTTTTTAAGACTTGCTAAGGACGTGACTAATGGAAAAAGGACTGATGTTGTTCACATGACTTCTTATTGACTTATTAATGAAATGTATTCTTCTCTTTATTCATGGGTGAGTTGGGTAGATGACACTATGCATGCTTGCTCGACCGGGGTAACCTTGTTGAATGTCTCGGAGCCATGTCTAGTAGAGTCCTTATCGTTGTGTTGTCGACCACATCTATAAGTAGGAGGCTACTTGCACACTTAGGAATAATACCCTTCTTTGATATTCTAGATCGTGCGATAAAGCCAATTGTAAGATTGTTCCTCCTTTAACTCGTGCTTTGCTCTAACTTTCAGTACATGGCACTAAGGAAGAAGGCAAGAACTGACCAAGGAGCCAATGCCACCCCAGGAGTGGCAATTGATTCGATACTTGATGATGCGGGTGAGCACCTGAGGGGTGAGAACATTATCCCGACTACTACACTGCTTGATTCTACTACACCTGATCAAACTGCACATGTCCCTACACCTACTGAGGGTGCAACGATTCCTCCAACTGATATTCCAGTTCCACCTCCAGCCCCAGCATCCGGTTCCGATATATCTGGTGGGGATCTTAGGGGAGCCATACAGATGTTGACTCAGATAGGGGCTTCCTAGGCCTAGAGATCAAATGTTGTACCCAGTTTTTCTAGTCGGCCAGGAGATTCCACTAGTTCTAGGGTGAACAGATTTCTCCAGTTGGACCCTCCAGTGTTCACAGCTACTGATCCTAAGGAGGACCCCCAAGACATCATTGATGATATGCACAAGACTCTCTGAGTTATGCATGCTACTGATATAGATGGAGCAGAGTTGGCCTCCTACTGCCTGAAAAGGGGTGGCCTATTCTTGTTTTGAAATATGGGAGGACTCCTGTGAGGAGGGAAGCCCTCCGGTGAGATGGAGTGAGTTTGCCGATGCTTTTATTGATCATTTCTTGCCTGCTGTATCTAAGGCAGCCCGTGACGCCGAGTTTGAGAACCTAAAATAGTGGAGCACTAGTGTGTGGGAGTATCATATGAGATTCGCGCGCCTGTCCGAATACGCCATCTACACGTTGCCCACAATGGAGGCTAGAGTGTGCCGGTTTGTGCAGGGCCTTAGCCCTTTAGTTATTAATGAGGCTACTACAGATGCCTTGAATTCCGATATGAACTATAGTAAGATGGTGGCATTTTATCAAGCCACAGAGACCCGCAAACTGAAGAATAGAATGGAGCGAGAGAGTAGCAACAAGGCTCGGTCAGCGGGCAACTTCAAAGTTACTTCTGGTGGTGGTGGTGGTAGGACAACTTTCAGGGGAGGGTCATCAGGGCCGTCCTAGTCTTTTGCTCAGTCTTCAGTCAGTGCACCACCATCGGCACCCAATCAGCAGTAAGGGAACCGTTTTAGGCCCAGCCAGGACAACGAGGGATCCCACCAGCAGGGTCAGTCTGGTGGGAAATTTCAGCAGCAGCGGAGGCCCCCATGCCCTAGGTGTGGGAAGATGCACTTTGGGGCCTGTTACATAGACCAACCCATATGCTATGGGTATGGTATAAGGGGTCACATTCAGAGGGATTGTCGTTTATCTCACCAGAGCATGGGCAGAGGTTCAGCATAGCCAGCCAGTTCTGCAGCTACTACATCAGCAGCACCTCCTCCAGCTTGAGGCACCCCAACAACCGCAGGGAGTGGTGCAGTTGGGGGTGGAGCAAAGAGTTCGGGAGGACCCAGTCGTTTCTATGCTATGAGGGGTTGCCAGACTTTAGAGGCTTCTCCAGACGTTGTCATAGGTATATTGACTGCCCACTCTCATGATGTGTATGCTCTTATTGATCCCGGATCCACTTTTTCCTATGTTACTCCCTATGTTTCTAAGGGATTTGGGATAGAACTGGAACAACTTCATGAGTCGTTCTATGTATCTACTCCAATTGGTGAGTCTATCATGGCCGCGCAGGTCTATGGGGATTATGTTGTCATGGTTCGTGGTCGGGATACCATGGCCGATCTCATTGAATTGGGGATGGTTGATTTTGATATAATAATGGGAATAGATTGGCTTTATTCATGTTTTGCCAAGCTTGATTGTGGAACCAGAACCGTTAGGTTTGAATTCCCAAATAAGTTAGTGATTGAATGGAATGGGGATGATGTGGTGCCAAAGGGTAGGTTTATTTCTTACCTTAAGGCCATGAAGATGATTAATAAAGGGTGTATTTACTATTTGGTCCGGGTTACGGACACCAATGCTGAGGCACCTACACTTGAGTCTGTGCCTGTTGTGAATGAATTTCAGGAGGTCTTTCCGGATGAGCTCCCTTGGATCCCTCCAGATAGGGATATTGATTTTGGGATTGATGTGATGCCATGCATGCAGCCTATATCTATTCCACCCTACAGAATGGCACCGACAAAATTGAAAGAGCTAAAAGAACAATTGAAAGATTTGTTAGAAAAGAGTTTCATCCGGCCGAGTGTGTCGCTTTGGGGCGCACCGGTCCTATTTGTAAGAAAGAAAGATGGGTCATTAATGATATGTACTGACTATCGGTAGCTCAACAAGGTAAGAATAAAAAATAAGTACCCACTACCAAGGATAGATGACTTGTTTGATCAATTGCAGGGTGCTAAGTACTTCTCCAAGATTGATTTAAGATCTGGGTATCACCAATTGAAGATCAGGGAGCAGGATATTTCAAGAACAGCATTCAGGACCCGATATGGGCACTTTGAATTTCTGGCAATGTCTTTTAGGCTAACAAATGCTCGGCAGCTTTCATGGATCTTATGAATCGGGTCTTCAAACCTTTCCTCGACTCCTTCGTAATAGTGTTTATTGACGATATCCTTGTATATTTGCGGAGTCGGGAGGACCATGCCGATCATCTCAGGGTAGTTTTGCAGACCCTGTATCAGCACCAGTTATATGCGAAGTGTTCGAAATGTAAATTTTGGCTTGAATCTGTCACGTTCTTGGGTTATGTTGTCTCTAGAGAAGGAATTGAGGTTGATCCTCAGAAGATTACAACTATGAAGAATTGACCTAGACCTACTACCACAACCGAGATTCGCAGTTTCTTGGGCTTAGCTAGATATTACATGAAGTTTGTGGAGGTGTTCTCCATTCTTGCCTCTCCCTTGACTAAATTGACGCTGAATGCAGTTAAGTTCCAATTGTCAGATGCTTGTGAAGGAAGCTTCCGGGAATTGAAATCAAGATTGTATACGGCACCGATGTTGACTTTACCAGAGGGTACAAATGGGTTTGTGGTATATTGTTTGCTTCAAGAATCGGACTTGGGTGTGTATTAATGCAATATGGCAAGGTGATAGCTTATGCTTCTAGGCAACTCAAGAATCATGAAAAGAATTATCCAACACATGACTTAGAACTTGCAGCGGTGGTCTTTGCGTTGAAGATATGGTGTCAATATTTGTATGGGGTCCATATGGATATATTCACGGACCATAAGAGCCTTCAATATATTTTCAAATAAAAGGAATTCAATATGAAGCAGAGGAGATGGCTGGAGTTACTCCGGGGAAGGCTAATGTTGTGGCAGATGCTCTTAGCCGGAAATCTATGGATAGTTTGGCTCACTTGAAGGCATATCAAAGGCTGTTGTCCAAGGAGGTTCATCGGTAGGCTAGTTTAGGAGTTCGTCTTGCGGACTCTAATGAAAGAGGGGTGATTGTGCAAAATAGAGTTGAATCATCACAAGGTAAACATAAGACGATGGCCTTTTCTCTTGGCGTGGATGATGGTACCCTAAGCTACCGAGGGCATCTATGTGTTCCAAATGTGGATGGTCTCCGGGAAAGAATCATGACCGAGGCTCACACTTCTAGGTATTCTGTGAACCCGTGATCTATAAAGATGATTCATGATCTTAGGGAAGTCTATTAGTGGAACGATATGAAGAGGAATGTAGCAGACTTTGTGGCAAGATGTCCAAATTATCAGCAAGTGAAGGCCGAACACCAAAGGCCCGGTGGGTTGGCACAGAACATAGAGATTCCCACGTGGAAGTGGGAGATGATCAATATGGACTTTGTGATAGGGCTACTTTGCACTCCACGCAAATTTGACTCGATTTGGATGATTGTGGGTCGACTCACGAAATCAGCACACTTCTTGCCGGTTAAGGCTACCGACACAATAGAACAGTATGTTAAGTTGTATAACAAGGAAATAGTCATGTACCATGGCATTCTAGTTTCTTCTATCTCAGATCGAGGAGCAGAGTTCACGGCTAATTTTTGGAAAAACGTTTAGCAAGGTTTGGGTACTCTGGTGAAGGGCAAGGCAGAGTGGACTATTCAAACGCTTGAGGATATGTTGCGCGCTTGTGTTCTTAACTTCAAAGGTAGCTGGAATGATCATTTTGTCGCTCATAGAGTTTGCCTACAACAACAGTTATCATGCCAGCATTCAGATGTCGTCGTTCAAGGCTTTATATGGTAGGAGATATAGATCTCCCATTGGGTGGCTCGAGATTGGGGAAGCGGAGTTCATAGTGCCAGAGGATCTGTAGACATAGTGTGGGTTGTGTCTATTTTTGAGAAGGTTAAACTAAAAATGTTATAGTCGTATCACCTGTTCCACTTTAGCTATGATTGTACAATGTACTGTTTTAAGACTTGTTAATGGCGTGACTAATGGAAAAAGGACCGGTGTTGTTCACACGGCTTCTTACTGACTTATTAATGAAATGTATTCTTCTTTTTATTCATGGGTGAGTTGGGTAGACGACACTGTGCAGGCTTGCTCGACCAGGGTAACCCTGCTGAGCACCGGTCGTGCTCCCCGAGGTCGGGCGTGACAAAATCCTTCATAAGCTCATGTAGCGCTAGTCATAAAATACCCTAAATCATCCGTTAAATGCATATCCATCCTCGTGACAGTCATGCTAACTTCCTCAAGCGATCCAAACTTCAATTGCAACACATACACATCCCACTGGTTAGAAAGAAAACTGTTCACTGAAGCATCACAAGGATCACACAACTTCAGACCATCCAGAAGGATATAACACACCTGCTTAGCCTCAAACAGACATCCCTCTATGCCCCTATCATGGTCACAACTACTATGCAATCATTTAATCTTCCAGAGGCTAAACTCGCCAACAAGACATAAGAAAATACTTCATCCCACAAATGTGCAACTGAACGATCCTTAACACACTCATAATTCAAGACTGTACAACACATCAAATTAGAAATTAAGCATCCATAGTCCTTTCGCACCCGAAGTAAAATTCATCTCGTCGCATTCAAACCATCTAAGCACATTTTGCAGTCACATAATACTCATCAAATAGCTATCCAAGCACTCACCTAGACATATAAGTCCAAAAGCACATACTCACGCAACTGAAACCACCAAGCCCAGGCTGCAGTTTAAATCCTGGCCTCAAGTCCTCTAGAATGGCCTACCTCCACAACACAGAAAACACATCTCGCACCTTATCCACAACATCACATGCCATCAGTGCACAACTAATACCGAGTGCTCAATATCACATACGTGTGGATGGAAGGAAATCAAAGAGATACGCTTCAAGCTGAATCAGTGCCGCACAATGAGGAAAGAAAGATGGGATGTTTCCTAGATGCCCTGCAGCCTCTCAAAAATAAGTATGGACATCATCATACCAATACGCAAGACTCTGCAAGACCCTTTCTCATGACTCGTAGAACCTATAAACCTAGAGCTCTGATAGCAATCCACCCAGTCGTGATGGCACCTAACTCGACCCGCTAGGTAAGCCAAACAACAGTTAAACAATTTTAATGAAAATAATAAGTAATCAATAAGTGAAATAGCTGATTTTCCCATATAATATCCCAAGGATTGGTAGTACATGTCATGAGCCACTAATATTTTGATTTACAAAGCTGGTATGAAAAAATATACAACATCTATTTGGAATATACATAAACAGAATACGAATCAAAAATTATCAAGGACAAGTGGAGGCTATATTCGTAGAGCAGATACATCGTCAATGCCAGCTCCAGCCATACACAGCCGCATCAACTCCAAGATTTGCACACAGGATGCACAAGTGTAGTATGAGTACAACCGACCCCATGTACTTAGCAAGTATCATAACTAACCTCGGCGAGGTAATAGTGACAAGAATTATTAATGATACTCGCCAAATAACCTATTCAATTCATATAACTCACAAGTACACATCAAAAATACTATCAAGTCATAAACCACATATAAAGACTCCTCGGTGCCCAAATATAACGTAACATGCTCTTTTTCAGTTAACAATCCAACATATAGAGAAGATATGCGTCCATTATCATTAAATCATCTATCTTGGATATAGAGAAGATATGCGTAATTAAACAGGTCAAGTCACATGGATTCAAATATACAGAAGATATGTATAATGACTCATCTCATCTAGTAAGGTGGCACATAAAGAAGATATGTATAAAGGCATGTTTACATTCTGGAGCTAGCAAAACAATAAGAGATGCAGTAAAATCACATATGCATCCAAGGAAATTGGAAGTATAGAAGAAATGCAATAAAGAAAACAAACCACTAGCCAGTTTTCCTCAGAAATACCCTAATCGAATCAAACCACTAATCAGCTTTTCTTATACTGCGTGTACACAATCAAGAGAGAAACATGAGAGGGTGTCCCAAGGGAATTGAATCCAAATCCACACGCTGCACTGACAACGCACATGATGTATGGACAACTCATATGCACATAATATACCAACCTCACAGATAACTCACGTGTTGCACGGACAACTCATGTGCCAATAATAACAATATCTCAGATCTGCAACGATAACTCACATGTTACACGTAAAACTCACGTTCCAATAGTAACAATATCTCAGATCCAAACGGACAACTCACGTGCCAATAGTAACAATATCTTTGATACGCACAAACTACTCACATGCTATCATATCACAACAGCATGACATGTTCACGTGCCATAAATATCAACCCGCACGGCATGTTCACATGCCATAAATATGAACCCTTATGTCGTGTTCACGTGCCATAAATATGAACCCTCATGTCGTGTTCACGTGCCATAAATATCAACCCGTACAGTGTGTTCACGTGCTACCAGTCGAATCCATATCACACAGAAAACAAGATATATATGAATCTAAAGAGAATATGAATCTAAAACTACTAAGGACAAGTGGTAGCTATATAAGGAATGCATGTACATCTTCTATGACAACTCCCGCCATACACAACAGCTTCAACTCTAAGATCTTCTCGCAAGGTGCAGAAGTGTAGTATGAGTACAACCGACTCCATGTACTCATCAAGTATCATAACTAACCTCAATGAGGTAATATTGGCAAGAATTATTAATGATACTCGCACAATAACCTGTTCAATTCATATATCTCACAAGTACACATCATAAACGTTATCAAGTCATAAACCATAGATAAAGACTCCTCGGTGACCAAAGATAATGTAACATGCTCTTTTCAGTTAGCAATCCAGCATATAGAGAAGATATGCGTCCAATGTCATTAAATCATCTATCTTGCATATAGCAAAGATATGCGTGATTAAACAGATCAAGTCACACAGATTTACATATAGAGAAGATATGTACCGTGTCTCATCTCATAAAGTAAGGTGGCATATAAAGAAAAAAATACATAAAGGCATATTTACATTCCGGAGCTAGAAAATAGAGAAGAGATGTAGTAAAATCACGTATACATCCAAGGAAATTGCAAGTCGATAAGAAATGCAATAACCAAACACAACCATTGGCCAGTTTTCTACATAAATATCGTTATCGAACCAAACCACTAATCAACTTTGCTCATGTCGTGTGTACACCATCAAGAGAGAAACATGAGAGAGTGACCCTAGGGGGGTGGATCCATATCCACAAGCTGCACGGACAACTCACGTGATGCATGGACAACTCCCGTGCCAATAATATATAAACCGCATAGACAACTCACGTACTGCACGGACAACTCACCTGCCAATAATAACAATATCTCTTATCCACACGGACAAATCATGCGTCACACGTAAAACTCACGTGCTAATAGTAACAATATCTCAGATACGCACGGACAACTTACGAGCAAATAGTAAAATTTTCTCAGATCCACACGGACAACTCATGTGCCAATAGTTACAATATCTCAGATCCTCATGGACAACTCACGTGCCAATTGTTACAATATCTCAAATCCGCACGGACTACTCACATGCTATCATATCACAACCGCAGGACAGGTTCACATGCCATAAATATCAAATCGCACGGCGTGTTCACGTGCCATAAATATCAACCCGCACATTGTGTTCACCTGCTACTTGTCCAATCCGTATCACACAGAAAGCAAGATATATAATAATACATGTACAAGAACAATGGATATAAAATTTAAAACTCAAGGACAAGTGTAAGTGACATACTAAGGTGTATGCATATACGAAGTCTGCTACCATAGCTCAAATCATGCAATTACATCACAAAAGTAGCTATTATCAAGTTCAATCAAGTGATTAACCTCTATGTAACCTCAAACATTGTTCAAATAGCTCACAAAAGGGGTACTGTCATGCCCCGATCATGGGGAGCGCGACCGGCGCTCAACCGAGATACCCCGTCCGAGCAAGCCTGTACAATACCTTCTACCCAACTCACCCATGAATAAAGAGAAGATACATTCATATCATTAATTAAACATTAAGAGGTCATGTGAATAACACCAGTTCATTTCCATTAGTTATGTCATTAACAAGTCTCCAAGACAATACATTATACATTCGTAGTTAAAGTGGGACAGATGATACAATTACAACAAGTTTAGTTCAACCTTCCCAAAATAAGATACAACGCACACTATTTCTACGGAACCTCTAATGGAAACAAAATAGTGCTACGATAGTACCGGCGACAAGGCCCCGTCTATACCTCAAACACTATGTACAAAGGACATGAGATACATGATCCCGAAATGAAGTGGGGCTCACCAAGTCAGCTGAGGAGAGGGTTTGCTACTATCACTGATCAATACCACCTGCTATGGAACAACCTATATCCATTAAAGATGCAGCGCCCCCGGCAAAAGGGACATTAGTACATATGGAATAGTACTAGTATGTAAAACTAAACACCCTCTCAATAGAACGAGTAACAGCAAACGGAGAAGGAAACATGAAATCAATAAGCGAATCAAATAGTATCTAGGTGTCAAGTTAGGGGAAAGGAAAATTTCAAGTAAGTTCCAATCTTTTTAAGTTGGGAGATCTTTAGCACCGATACACCACCGTGTTTTAGCATGGATTCTGATCTCAGCCCGACCGGCTAAGCCATCTCACCCCGAGACATCCACTCACAATACCACCATATGCACGGCATACCGTCCGATCTCAGCCCGATTGGCTAAGCCCTCTCACCACAATGCCATGTGGGTTTACATCACGTCACATCTCGCTAGCAATAATCTCATCCAATATAAGGGAAACAATCTCACCACATTAACACGAGGATTTACCCCTCAATCACCCTTGGCACATTTGGGGCTAGGTTATTCCGACCTACCCTTCCTCAGTGGCTAATCGATACTCCCAAAGCATTTACTATTAAAAGGATTTACCACTTACTTTATAATCTTTTATATATCATTCATTTTATTGGCACTAATGGCCATGACACAATATCAACAGTGACACGTTCGCCGCACATCATATTTCATGTTCTCTACTTTCACTTTCAAATAACATCATGGATAATCAACATCAAGGCCTTTTAAATTAAGACTTTAAACACATATTGGAGCAATTTAGGGTCTTAGGCACATGTGATTTGTTACACAGTTTGACATGATAGCTTTCATTAGAATCGCGTTTTTAAATCATAACATAATAACACACATCCCATACTTAAACCACATTCTCAAACGGTAACTCAACATAACGAGAATCTTTGGAATACATATTGAACTCATATTTTTGTTTGACACAAGGCTTATTTGGAATAATCAGTTTATAATGAGCATCACGGGACTTACAAGGCCATTGTAGGGTTCAATTTTAAAAGAGGAGTTTAGCCAACATACCTCGGTTTGAGCTTTCCTTAATTCACAACACAGTTCCGGAATCCTAGCAACTTTGATCTATTTAGAGATACAACAACATTGACCATGATGATCTCAAGGTCCTCCTATGGTGGATTCCTCTATTTCACTACCCAAAATCTTCCCAATTGAGATCAACAATCTCCCCACAACCCTAGATAGTAAATGCATGCATAATGAACAACTCCCACACCCAAGAATTGTTTGGCTTATTACCTATTTTCTGTCAATCTTGAAATTGAAGGCTAGGGCTAGAACCTTATCTTTTGGTTGAAGACCTTGTGAGTTACCCGAGAGAATTATTCAAGGCTTGAGCAACGATTGATGAACAAGTGACTTAGAAATTCCTTTTCTCACTCTAGACCACCTTCCTCTCTCTAAAATATAAGATTGAACCTTCTAAAATTGTCACGCCCCAAAACCGATGAGCGCGGCCGGCGCTCAACCGAGTGAACCCAACCGAGCAAGCTTGTTAGATTCCTTCTACCCAAACTCATTCATGAATAAAGAGAATATATGTTTTCCTTAATTAAACAATAAAGTGGTCATGTCTACAATTACCAATTTCTTACCAATTGTTTTATCATTTTTAAAGTCTCAAATGGACAAGTAATATAACCACAACATAACATAGTTTTTCTTTCCCCAACACCAATACACAACCCACACTATGTCTACAGAGCCTCTATGGATAAAGAAGAGTACAATGATAATGTCGGTAACAAGGCCCCGGCTATACCTCAACCATAATACATAAAGATCAAAAGATACATGACCTCGGGATGAAGTGGGACTCACCAAGTCAGCTGGGAAGAAGGTGTACTGCTATCACTGATCAATGTCTCCTGCTGTGGAACCACCTACATCCATTTAAAGATGTAGTGCCCCCGGCACAAGGGACGTTAGTACCATCGAATAGTACTAGTTTGAAAACTAAACACCAATTTAAGAATTCATAAGTACAAGATGAATATGATGGACCAGTGCGGCAATAGTATAATATAGATAACCGTCTCAACCTTAGCAAGTTTATTAAAAGCCATCAACAACATTTACAGGATTTAAGATGAGATCCTCTATACCCATCTTCACACAAAGCGTCCCCATCGCCTCACCTCAATGTGTGCAGTTGGAGGTGTACATTCAGTACCATAACTTAAATCAAGCGGCCCTGCCACCTCACCTCAATGTATGTGGGTGGATGTATAACCACAGTACCAAGAACCTACACAAAGCGGCTATGCCGCCTCACCCCAATGTATGCGGGTGGTTGTGCCACAACAATACCAAAACTATACACAAAGCGATCGTACCGCCTTACCCCAATGTAAGCGGGTGGAGGTGCAGTCCCACAATACCATAATTCCTACACAAAGTAGTCATGCCGCCTCACCCCAATATATATACGGGTGGAGGTATATCACAATCACAATCTCTATACCATAATCCCCACACAAAGCGGGCATGCCGCCTCACCCCAATATATGCGGGTGGAGGTGTATCACAATCACAATCTCTACACAACTTGGCATAATAACTTTCACATAAATCACGACTAGAAATTATAACATGTGGATACATAATCCATAGTTTGGGAAACATCCTCAATTTATAATGCAATATGATAAGAGCATTTGAAACACGGATTGAACATATATCTTCATCACAGAACTTATCGGGATACTCGATTTATAATCAACATCTCGGAACTTACAAGGATAATGGGAATTCCAATTCTCAAAGAAGGGTTTAGCCAACATACTTCACTTGAGCTTCCTTACACTCTAAATGTACCAAAATTCTTAGAAACTTCAATTTATTTTAGAAATATAATAAATTAAACCAAAATTAGGAAGATGATCATGGTTCTAGCTCATTTGAGCATTTTATCAAACACTAGATGTGCATTAAGGTTTCAAGATCCTTTTATGGAGGATTCCATCATCCCACAACCCAACCTTTACCATTTTTAGCTCAACAATCTTTCTACACCCCTTGATAACACATGCATGTACAATAACCAACCCTCTTGCCCAGAAATTATCTTGCTTNCCAAAATTCTTAGAAACTTCAATTTATTTTAGAAATATAATAAATTAAACCAAAATTAGGAAGATGATCATGGTTCTAGCTCATTTGAGCATTTTATCAAACACTAGATGTGCATTAAGGTTTCAAGATCCTTTTATGGAGGATTCCATCATCCCACAACCCAACCTTTACCGTTTTTAGCTAAACAATCATTCTACACCCCTTGATAACACATGCATGTAAAATAAACCAACCCTCTTGCCCAGAAATTATCTTGCTTATTATTCATTTCTACACAAAGTTTAAAATTGAGGGTTAGGGTGTAGAATCTTAACTCTAGGATGAAGACCTAGTGAGTTTCCCTTCTTAATCTTCCAGAATTTGGGCAAGAATTGAAGAGCAATTATTGGAGAACACCTTCTCACTTTAGATCACCCTCTCTCACTCTAAAATGTCAAATTATAGCTCAAAAATGACCCAAAGAGTGTATTTAACAAAATAGGGTCGGTTTTTAAAAACCCAAAATTGGAGCTCCGGAACAAGGTATGTGATTGCATAACCGATATGCGGACCGCATATCGGTCGCATATTTGGTGACAAAATAGCCAAAAGAACTGCCTGTGTATGCGGTCACTATGCGGTCCGCATAACTGTTATGCGGTCGCATAATGCACCGCATAAAAGTTATGCGGTCGCATAGTCGATCGCATAACTGCTTCCAGAATAGCCCACACCTGCTCACTTCTGCGGCCCGCAGAGTGATTATGCGGTCGCATAATGCACCGCATAAAAGTTATGCGGTCGCATAGTCGATCGCATAACTGCTTCCAGAATAGCCCACACCTGCTCACTTCTGCGGCCCGCAGAGTGATTATGCGGTCGCATAATGCACCGCATAAAAGTTATGCGGTCGCATAGTCGATCGCATAACTGCTTCCAGAATAGCCCACACCTGCTCACTTCTGCGGCCCGCAGAGTGATTATGCGGTCGCATAATGGACCGCATAAATGCACATTTCCGGCAAAAACTTTCCTTTACTTTCCCATGCATTGTTCAACCCAAAAGGTCCGAGCCGGGGCGAGCTTGTAACATTATTTTCTTTGCAAATTTTACCGGGTTTTACACTTAATTTCTTAAAAAAAATTCGGGGTGTTACATTCTCCCCCGCTTAGGATCATTCGTCCTCGAATGAGGGTCAAAATCTGGTATTAACATCTTATGCAACTCAGTTTATTTCATACCACATTCGAGCAGCCCCAAATTTGACGAACTCCCAAAATTTCCAAAACATTCGCCAGAGTATCCCTTGTAACTAGGCTTATCCACCTGTCAGAGAGCCCCAGAAACACATCCTAACAGCACATACATAATCCAACTGTGGTTTCACAAGCAATATATTTCCAGAAAGGAACACTCTTAACGCCAATTGTACAAATGATACAAAATTCATAGAAAGCAACTCTTAGAATATTTCTCATAGATCACAACTTTATAAATACATGGCTATTCAAATAAATAAAGATACTTTTTTTCTTCATTTCTTCCTCGGCCTCCCAAGTAGCCTCTTCAACATGTTGGTTTCACCACAACACTTTCACGGAGGCAATTTCTTTATTTCTCAATTTTTAGACTTGCCGATCAATAATAGAAACCGGAATCCTTTCGTAAGTCAATTTCTCATTTACCTCAATGGTCTCAACCGTAACAATGAGTGTCGGATCTCCAACTACTTTCTTCAACATAGACACATGAAACACCGGGTGTACTAATGACATCTCAGGTGGTAGATCAACCTTGTACGTCACCTCACCGATCCTCTGAATGATTTTGTATGGTCCGACATACCTCGGACTCAATTTCCCTTTCTTACCGAATCGCATTACCCCTTTCATGGGGAAAACTTTCAAGAATACCTAATCATCTTCTTTGAATTTCAAATCACTACGACGAACATCCAAATAGGATTTCTGACGACTCTGAGCAGTCTTCAACCGCTCCTTAATGATTTTAACTTTTTCCAAAGCCTGATGCACGAGGTCCGGCCCTATCAAATTTTCTTCCCCAATTTTGAATTACCCAATGGGAGATCTACATCTCCTACCATATAAAGCCTCGAACGGTGCCATTTTAATGCTAGCATGATAGCTATTGTTATATATAAATTCTATGAGTTGTAAATGATCATCCCAGCTACCTTTGAAGTCTATAACACAAGCGCGCAACATATCCTCAAGCGTTTGAATAGTCCGCTCTGCCTGCCCGTCAGTTTGCTGGTGAAAGGTTGTACTAAGATTCACTTGAGTACCCAAAACTTGCTGAAATTTCTTCCAAATATTAGCAGTGAATTGTGCCCCCCGATCAGAAATGATGGAAACTAGGGTTCCATGCAACCTGACTATTTCTTTGATATACAACTGAGCATACTGCTCCGTTGTGTTGGTAGACTTAACCGAAAAAAGTGTGCTGACTTCGTGAGTCAATCCACAATCACCCAAATTGCGTCACACTTACGCGGAGTGCGCGGTAATCCTACCACAAAGTCCATATTAATCATTTCCCATTTTCACATTGGAATTTCTATGTTCTGTGCCAACCTACCGGGCCTTTGGTGTTCGGCCTTCACTTGCTGACAACTCGGACATCTTGCCACAAAGTCTGCCACATTCCTCTTCATATCATTCCACGAATAGACTTTCTTAAGATCATGAAACATTTTTGTAGAACCTGGGTGCACGGAATACCTAGTAGTGTGAGTTTCAGTCAAAATTCTTTCATGAAGACCATCCACATTTGGAACACATAGTCGCCCTTGGTACTTTAGTGTACCATCATCCATGCCA